>VZQC01014413.1:3072946-3174827 GCA_009823505.1 Rhizomys pruinosus | reverse complement strand
AAAAAAAAAAAAAAAAAAAAAACAACCCAGAACCATTGACCAATAGAACAAAATTGAAGATCCAAACTTGAGCTCATATAACTTTAGCCACCTCATATTTGACAGAGGGGCAAAAAAAAAGCTCAATGGAGGAAAGATAGCATCTTCAGCAAATGGTGTTGGCAAAACTGGATCAACATTTGTAGAAGAACAAAATTAAACCCCTACCTCTCACCCTGTACAAAAATCAACTCCAAGTGGATCAAAGATCTCAATGTGAAGCCTGAAACCCTGAAGGTAATAAAAGAAAAGTTGGCAACAACCTACAAGACATAGGTGTAGGAGGAGACTTTCTAAACCAGACAGTAGCCGCACAGGAAGTAAGGTCAACAGTTGACAAGTGGGACCTCATAAAACTCAAAAGCTTCTGTACAGCGAAAGAAACAATCAAGGAGGTGAAGAGAAAGCCCACAGAGTGGGAAGAAATTTTACCAGTGACACATCTGACAGAGCATTAATGTCAAGAATATATAAACTACTCAAAAAACAAAGAAGACAAATGACCTACTCAAAAGATAGTAAAGAGCTGAACAGAGTCTTCACCAGTGAGGAATTAAAGATGGCTAAGAAACATCTTAAAAAGTGTTCATTATCATTAATAATTAAGGAAATGCAAATTAAAACCACTCTCAGATATCATCTCACTCCAGTACGGCTAGCTAAAATCAAGAAAACAAAAGATAACAGATGCTGGAGGGGTTGTGGGGAAAGGGGAACACTCATCAACTGCTGGTGGGAATGTAAACTTGTACAACCACTATGGAAAGCCGTGTGGAGAACCCTTAAAAGACTCGGAATGAGCTTACCACCTGACCCAATCATATCACTCCTGGGTATATACCCCAAAGACTCATCCTACTGCAAAGATACATGCACATCCATGTTTTTTGCAGCTCTCTTCACAATAGTGAAGAGCTGGAACCAACCCATATGCCCCTCAACAGATGAGTGGATGACAGAAATGTGGTACATCTACACAATGGAGTACTATTCAGCGGTAAAGAAAGATGGCACTATGAACTTTGCAGATAAATGGATGGAGCTCGAAGCTATTATGCTGAGTGTGGTGACACAGTCCCAGAAAGACAAATGGAGAATGGTTTCCCTCATTTGTGGATGCTAACACCAAATCCCCCAAATGAAAGGCAAGTTGAACAACAGTATGGTTATATTTTTGGTTTATCCGAAAGCAACTCTGTTGTCATAATGTGAATCCCTCAATGGGCTCTAGAATCCACCCACCAATTATTTTCAGACTCTGTAATTACTGTATATGGGTGTAGAGTATGAATCCATATTTTATAATAATATGAAATTAATGGAGGAAAATGTGAATTCCTAAGCATAAAAAAAGACTGAGAGAAAGATACAGGACAGTTATGACAGAATACATGATCTGGGATGGTTTGAGGTGGGGTGGGGGGAAGGGATAGGGGAATATGCCCAAACAGAAATGAAAAATGATGTATGAAATACATAAAATATCGATTAAAAAGTAAATCCAGCCCACTATGAAAAAAAAAAAAAGAATTCAATTACTTTTAAGATTCCTGGCCAATAAAAGACAACATTTTTACAATTAAGAATCATTTTGCAACTTGAAGACTCACATCTTCCACCCACTGAGATTCAGTAATGATTTTCATAAATGGAGTATATACTTATTATATATGTTGGTTATATGTAAAATGCAAAAGTAAAGGGTTGTGAATTTGCTTATGACCTCAAAAATCCAATATTTTTTTTTGTCTTTTTGAGATAGGGTCTCAAAAAGCCCAAGCTATAGCCCAAGCTGTAGCCCCAGCTGTGGCCCCAGCTGGCCTGCAAATCACTATTTAGATCAGGCTGGCCTTGAAGTCACAGAGAACCACCTGCCTCCATCTCCCAAGTGCTAGGACTAAAGGTGTGTGCCACCACCCCTGGCAAAAGATTCAAGATATTAAGCTTTAATCCCTGGCATAAGACAAATTTCAACAATAATTTCAAAACAAATTAACATGAGATTCAAATGTCCAGCTTTTAACCAAAATTAAGAATAACAAGGCATACAAAGAAATGGGAAAGTTTGGCCATTACAAGGAACAAAATTGGGGGCTGGAGAGGTGGTTCAGCAATTAAGAGTACTGGCTGCTCTTGCAGAAGACCTGGGTTCAATTCCCAGCACCCACATGGCAGCTAACAACTCTTTCTGACTCCAGTTCCAGGGGATCCAATGCAGCTCTTCTGACCTCCATGGGTACTGCACGACATGGTGCACTTACATACATGCAGGCAATACACTTATATACATAAAAATACAAATAATGTTTTTTTAAAAGAGATAAAATTGGGCTAGATAGATAGCTCAGTCAAAAGAGTGCCCAAATTCAATCCCCAGAACCCACATTAAAGGAAAAAAAAAAAGCCAAGTACAGTGTGGCATGTACTGTTATTCCAGTATTGGCAAGGCCATGACAGATCCTGGGGAGCCAGCCTACCCTGCAAGTTCCAGCAAGTGAGAGACCACGTCTTAAAAAAAAAAAAAAATCAAGGCGTATGGCACTTTAGGACTGGAAAAATAGCTCAGTGGTTAGGAACACCAGCTGCTCTTCCAGAGGACCTGGGGTCATGAGGACACAGTAGCTAACAAACCATCTGTAATGCCAGTTCCAGAAGCCTTCTTCTGCTTCTGTGGGCACTGCATGACATGAATGCACTTATATACATGCAGACAATACATCCACACACATAAAATAAAACAAATAATAAAATTTAAAAATAATTAAAATCAAGGTGAAGAATACACACAGGCACTCACACCCATGTGTAGATAGATACACATATGAACATGCATATACATATACACTCAAGAGACACAAAATTAATCAATAGTAATCACCTCTAAAGAAGCTCAAATATTAGACTTACTAAACAAAGACTTTAAAATATTGATGTTAAAGATCCTCAGAGAACTAATGGAATACATAAAAAAATGATACCTGAACAAAACGGGAATGCAAAAATGAGATAAAAATGTTAAGAGGAAATCAAAAGATTCTGAAGCAAAAAAAAGTACACAAAAGAAAAAAATTCACTGCAAGAATTCATCTGGAGAGCAGATTTGAGCAGGAAAAAAAAATCATTGAACAGAAGTTAAAGACAGAATGATGAAAATGACTGAGTCTAAAGAATTAAAATAATAATGAAGAGTTAATAAAACCTAGGGAGACTGTAGAACACCATGAAGTAGATCAGCATAGGAATTTTGAGAACCAAAAAGTAAAAGAGAAAAGTGGGCAAATGTAATATTTGAAAAATAATGACTTTTAAAATCCCCAAATGTTTACATAGCAAGTTCCAGACTCGCTGAGGCTACAGGGAGACCCTGTCTCAAAACAAAACAAAACAAAACAAAACAAAACAAAACAAAACAAAAGCCTTTAATTCCCAGCACTCAGGAAGCAGAGGCAGGCAGATCTCTGAGTTCAAGGCCAGCCTGGTCTACAGTCTGCAGAGTGAGTTCCAGGCCAGCTGGGGTTACAGGGAGACCCTGTCTCAAAAAGACAAAAAAAAAAAAAAAAAAAAATCTCCAAATTTAGCATTACTCAATTTCCATCACTGTAACAAATACTGATAAAAGCAACTGAAAGTAGTGAAGGCTTCTTTTGGCTCACAGTTTCCAAGGACTCAATACCTGGTTGTTTGCTCTCATTATTTCTGCCCTGAGGTGGGGTGGCAAATCATGGCAGAGGACATGTGGTGGAGCAACAGTACTCACCTCATGGCACCCAGAAAGAGGAGACAGCAAAGAAGGGTGCACAGATAATGGGCATCTTCTCAGGGCATGCCTGTAGTGACTCACTTCTTCAACTAGGTCTTACTCCCTAAACATTTCACCACTTCCCATGTACTAAAGGTTTGGGAACCAAACATGGCTTTGGGGGGATAGATCTTAAACCATAACATATGAATCTACAAATGCAAAATACATAATGAACTCCAAGTACAATATAATTCAAGGTGTCCACACTGAGATCCATAATAAC
This sequence comes from Rhizomys pruinosus, assembly GCA_009823505.1. Taxonomy (NCBI): domain Eukaryota; kingdom Metazoa; phylum Chordata; class Mammalia; order Rodentia; family Spalacidae; genus Rhizomys; species Rhizomys pruinosus. Next base: position 3,170,763 of record VZQC01014413.1, on the reverse strand, counting down.
CAATCTGTTGAGTGAAAAATATAAAAAGAGAAGCTTGAAGGCAGTGAGAGAGAAATAACTCATCACATATAAGGGATCTGCATTTAAAACAAGTTCATTCTTGGGGCTGGGGAGATGGCTAAGTGGTTAAGGGCACTGGACCCAGGTTCAAGTTCCAGCATCCACATGGTGGCAAACAACCATCTATAACTCCAGTTCCAGGGGATCCAACACTCTCTTCTCACCTCTGTGGGCATGGCATGACATGGGTGCACTTACATATATGCAGGCAATATACTCAAACACATAAAATTAAAATAATAAATAATAAAACAACTTATTTCTCATCAAGATTGGAGACCAGAAGCCAGTGAGTTAGTATAGTCAAAGTTATGAGAAAAAAACCTGCCAACCAAATATTCTTTCTTCACCAACTGTCTTTTATAAAAAGAGAGAAAATCTATGATAAGCAAGAGCTGACAATGTATTAGCACTAGACATGCACTGTAGGAAATACTGAAAGGAGTTCTTCAAGTTCAGAGAGAAGGATGCTAGGTAGTAACATAAAGCCATAAGAAGAAATGAAGACACCCAGTAAAGATGACTGTGTGGACAGTTTCAAAAGGCTATTTAATTGTAATTTAAATTTATTCCCACTTTTATTTTCAGATGATTTTTAGTTGACTTTTAAAAGGTATTGTGGTGGGGGCTGGAGAGATGGCTCAGCAGCTTGCAGAGGACCCAGATTCAATTCCCAGCACCCACATGGTGGCTAAGAACCATCTTTAACTCCAGTTCCAGGGGAATCCGACACTCTCTTATGACCTCAGCAGCATTGCATGACACGGGTGCACTAACCTACATGCAGACAGTACATTCATTCACATTTAAAAAATTAAAATGAATAAATAATTTTTAAAATTAAAGGTATTATGATGATTAACGTTAACATTCAACTTGGCAGAATTTAGAATTCCTGGGCGATGGGGCTCTGGGCATGTATGTGGGGGTTATCTTAAGTACCTTAATTGAGATGGGAAGACAAACGCACTGTGGGTAGTACCATTTCTAGGCAGGGCCTCCTAAACTGTGTAAGAGGAGCAAAAGAGAGCTGAGCAGTAGTGTGTGTTCATTTCTCTCTGCTTCTTGAATACAAATGCCCTGTGACCAGCTGTCTTGAGCTTCTGCTGCTGTGACTCCCCCAGTGATGGATGGTAACCTGGAACTCTGAACCAGAATAAATGCCTTCTCTCCTAAGTTAACTTTTGTCAGGATATCACAGTAGCAGGAAACAAACAAACAAACAACTAAGACCAGTATCATACCATAGCTTCTCTGTTTACCATAGAATGAAATTAGAAATTAGTAACAGAAGTATAAATGGAGAATGCATGTCTGTTGAAATTAAAATAAACCAATGAGTCAAGGAAGAAGGTAAAGAGAAATTAGAAACAAATGAAAAATGAGATATAGTGGAAGCTATGCTCAAATTTAGCAATAGATATTCACATGGGTAGATGAGAGCTGGAAGAGTAAGGCACTTGGTGCACAAGACTGATGGCCTGAATTCAACCTCCCAAACCCACTTAAAGGTGGAAGGAACAGCCAGGCATGGTGGCGCATGCCTGTAGTCCCAGCACTTGGGAGGCAGAGGCAGGCAGATCTCTGTGAGTTCAAGGCCATCCTGGTCTACAGAGTGAGATCCAGGACAGTTGTGGCTACAGGGAGACCCTGTCTCAAAAAGACAAAAAAAAAAAAAAAAAAAAAAGGTGAAAGGAAAGAAATGACTCCACAAAGTTGTCCTCTGACCTGTACATAAACACCATGTGTGTGTGTGTGTATGTGTGTGTATGTGTGTGCGCATGCACAGTAATCTTAAAAATGTAAATATAAAATAAATAACATGTTATACCCTAAAGAAGTAGATAAAGATAAAAAATTAAAAGAAAATTAAACATACTGATATCCCTTACAAATTCAGATGCTGAAAGTCCTCCATCAGAATATTACATCAAGCACCATGACAAACTGAGATTTAGCCCAGAAATGCTAGGGCGATTCAATATTAAAACAACAACCAATGAGGGCTGGAGAGATGGCTCAGCAGTTAAGAGTACATACTGCCCTTACAGAAGACCCAATCACCCTGTGTCGGGTGCTAATAACTGTCTGTAACTATAACTCAGGGGATCTGACACCCTCTTCTGAACTCTACAAGTACCTGCACTCATGTGTGCAAACCCACACATAGATGCACATATATACAAATAATTTAAAATAATAATAAAAATATATTTTTAAAAATCTACTCCGACCCCCCATGTTCACCATCCAGCTCTAATTAGGCCTGCTCAGGTTATGCAGACCCTGTCCCCAGACCTGTAATTTCCCACAGCCCAGTGAGCTCCCTATCCCCTGCATTCCACTGCCTTCCCCAGTTGTGCAGCTCCACGTACCTGACGTACCTGTGAGTCCCACCACACCTGCACATTCTTTCACACCTGGGAGTTCCCCAATCCTAGCCTTCCCTGTCCAGGCTTCATAAGTCCTGCAGCTTCCTGCAGCTGTTAGACCTGATCAGTTTCCCCAGATCTGTGACAAACCCAGCCCCAGTATTCTCTTTCCTCCACTTTCACTCTACTCCACACCCCAGGCCTACAGGGGGCACCCAGCCTTTACACTATCCCAGTCTGCTCAATTCTAGAAAAGCTCACCTCCCCTTACAGCCATCTGAACACTCTCAGGAATAGCTGGGGTTGTACAGCCAGTACATTACTCTAGACAGACCCAGTCAAGAGTTAACATTAGCACATTTTCTTAGTTATGACCTTTGATGGTTAATCCTAGGTGTCAACTTGACTGGACTAAGGAACAAATAAGAGAAAAAGGATCTTCGGATTGGACCACCTCAACCTGGATGGCCCACCCCAAATGTGGGCATTACCTTCTTCCAGCAGACAGTATAAAAGGCCACTGCAGAGGGAGCTGGTCCCTTTTTTCTTGTAGCTTGCCTCTCTCTCACTGGTGAGTTTGTCTTGCTGCTGTGATCAACCCTTCAGATCCCAGCATGTACCGAGACCAGCAGATCTCCTGGAATCCACCGGGCCTTCAGCACCAGATTGGGACTACTGAGACATCCAGCTTTGTGGACTGAGCAGTTCCCTGGATTCTCAGCCTCTCCAGTGTGGTGCAGCTACTGTTGGACTACTTGAGCTCTGTCACGTGAGCAAATCATAAATTGTATATAGCTATATGTTCGTCCTGCTGCTTCTGATTCTTCAGAGAACCCTGACTAATACAAATTTTGGTACCAGAAGTGGTTCTAGAGAAACAGAATTGAAAGGATGAATTTCTTTAGAGGGCTTGGTAGTTTCTGGAGCCAGCTCTCCAATCCTGAAGGCTCTCCTGGTGTCAGAAAGAGGAATGATAATCCTTGGTGTAGACTATTTGATGTAATTATGAAGATAGATCCATTTGACTCACCTAACTCGCCTCTTGTGAGGAGCAAGGAATTTAGCGACTCTATATATAAAATGTTTGAGAAATTGTGGAAAAATAAGGAAAATAATGATGTTGCCTGGTTGTTCCTAGCATCTCTGGATAAAGTGATAGAGGAAAACAAGGAGCTCAGTGATAAAAATAACCAGCTTTGGATTCAAAACAACAGTTTAAAGGTTTCCAAGTGTGCTCTGGAAGAGAATCTTCTCTCCAGCAGCCAAAGAGCTAAAGCAGCAGAAAATCAAGCTGTAGCCCTTATTATACGTTTGGCTGATTTACAATGCAAATTTAATTCACAGCCACAAAGAGTGTCAGCAGTTAAAATGAGAGCACTGGTGGGGAAAGGGTGGAACCCTGAAACTTGGAATGGAGATGTGTGGGAGAACTATGATGATGAGGATTTTGAACCCTCGGATTCTGAGGGATTTTCTTTATCTGAGGAATTAATCTCCCCACCCTCAGCAGAGAATCCACACCCTGCAGATCCCTCCTCCCCACCCTTGCCTGAGGAAACTAATCCCCTCTCCCAGTGGGAGCTGATGTCCCTCAGGGCCCAACAATTGTTGCCTCTAGACCTATAACCAGATTGAAGTCTAAGCAAGCCCCTCAAGGTGAGATAGAAAGTGTGGTCCACGAGGAGGTGCGATATACTACTAAAGAAATTAATGAGTTTGCTGATTCGTTCCGGCAGAAGCCTAAGGAATATGTGTGGGAATGGATTTTAAGGGTGTGGGATAATGGTGGAAGGAATATAAAATTGGATCATACTGAGTTTATCGATATGAGCCCACTGAGTAGAGATTCTAGGTTTAACATGGAAGCTCGAGCAGTTAAAAAAGGTGTTAAAAGTTTATTTGAATGGTTGGCTGATGTATTTATTAAAACATGGCCTACTAACAGCGAGTTAGAGATGCCTGATATTCCTTGGCTTAGTATTGATGAAGGGATTGTGAGGGTCAGGCAGATGGGCATGCTCGAGTGGATTCGAAGTGTAAAACCACATTCTCCACAATATGAGGACCCAGAGGACATGCCACTCACTGAATTTATAAGATGGAAAGTACTGAGAGAGACACCAGAACATTTGAAGAGCTTTGTTTTTGCTCTATTTCTTATGCCAGATCTTACAGTTAGAGAAGTTGTGGCTCGTTTGCATAAATTAAATGTACACGTAGTAGGTCTAACAGGACCTCAGGGTAGGCGTCAGGTGGCAGCACTGAATCGCAGAAGGCCAGATGAGCGTAGTTACAGTAATTATCATAATGGGTGGCAAAGGCAAAACAATACCTATAATGGCATGACCCGAAATGATCTTTGGAACTGGCTAATTAATCATGGTGTTCCCAGGAACCAAATACATAAGAAGCCTACTAAGTTTTTATTTGATCTGTATAAGCAGAAAAGCTCTAGAACGAATGACAGGAAGTCAACATTTGATTTTAGGAGTAGCGAATCCCGCCCAGTTGACCGGTTTCCAGACTTGAGACAGTTCACAGACCCAGAACCCCTTGAATGAAGGGGTGGCCGGGTTCCAGTGAGGAAGGACCTTGTCACAATACCAAAGAGTTATGCTGTTTGCCTTCCTCCTGTCCTTCCCCAGAGGGACCTGAGGCCTTTTACTAGGGTAACTGTACACTGGGGAAAAGGAAATAATCAGACTTTTCGAGGCCTATTGGATACTGGTTCTGAGTTGACACTGATCCCAGGAGACCCTAAAAAGCATTGTGGCCCTCCGGTTAAAGTAGGGGCCTATGGAGGTCAGGTGATAAATGGAGTTTTGGCTGAAGTCCGACTCACGGTGGGCCCAGTGGGTCCCAGAACGCATCCCGTAGTTATTTCCCCAGTCCCAGAATGTATAATTGGGATAGATATAATTAGAAATTGGCAGAATCCCCACATTGGTTCCCTGATCTGTGGAGTGAGGGCTATTATGGTCGGAAAGGCCAAATGAAAACCATTGGTGTTGCCTCTACCTGGGAAAATAGTGAACCAAAAACAGTATCGTATCCCTGGAAGGATTGCAGAAATTAGTGCCACCTTCAGGGATTTGAAAGATGCAGGGGTGGTGATTCCTACCACATCTCCATTTAACTCTCCAATTTGGCCTGTGCAAAAGACAGATAGATCATGGAGAATGACAGTTGACTATCGAAAATTCAACCAAGAAGTGACACCAATTACAGCCGCTGTACCAGATGTGGTGTCCTTACTTGAGCAGATTAATATGTCTCCTAGTACCTGGTATGCAGATATTGATCTGGCCAATGCTTTCTTCTCAATACCAGTTCATAAGGATCACCAGAAGCAATTTGCTTTCAGCTGGCAAGGCCAACAGTATACCTTTACTGTCTTACCTCAAGGGTATGTTAACTCTCCAGCCTTGTGCCATAACTTAGTTATAAGATATCTTGATCGCCTGACTCTTCCACAAAATATCATACTGTTCCACTATATTGATGATGTTATACTTATTGGACCCAGTGAACAGGAGGTAGCAGCTAGCCTAGACTTGTTGGGAAAGCATATGTGCATGAGAGGATGGGAAATAAATCCAAATAAAATTCAAGGGCCATCTACTTCTGTGAAGTTTCTATGAGTTCAGTGATGTGGAGCATGCAGAGACATTCCTTCTAAGGTAAAGAATAATTTGTTTCATCTGGCCCCTCCCTCCACCAAGAAAGAAGCACAATGTTTAGTGGGCCTTTTTGGATTCTGGAGGCAGCACATTCCTCATCTGGGTGTGTTACTACAACCTATATATCAGGTGACTCAGAAGGAAGCAAATTTTGAGTGGGACTTGGAAGAGGAAAAGGCTCTTCAACAGGTCCAGGATGCAGTGCAGGCTGCTCTGCCCCTAGGGCCATATGATCCAGCAGACCCAATGGTGCTTGAGGTATCAATGGCAGATAGAGATGCTGTCTAGAGTCTGTGGCAGGCTCCCATAGGGGAATCACAGCGGAGGCCCTTGGGATTTTGGATTAAGGCTCTACCTTCATCTGCAAACAACTATTCTCCTTTTGAGAGACAGCTCTTAGCCTGCTATTGGGCCTTAGTGGAAACTCAACGTTTGCCAATGGGCCACCAAGTCACAATGTGACCTGAGCTGCCCATCATGAGCTGGGTGTTATCTGACCCACCAGACCATAAAGTAGTAAAGTGGTACATACGTGACAGGGCATGGGCAGGCCCTGAGGATACAAGCAAGCTACATGAAGAAGTTGCCCAAATGTCTATGGTTCCTCCTCCTGTTACAATGCCTCCTGTGCTTAAGCATTCACCTATGGCTTCATGGGGTTTGCCCTATGATCAGTTGATTGAGGAAGAGAAGACTGGCACCTGGTTTACTGATTGTTCTGCATGCTATGCAGGCACCACCCAGAGGTGTACAGCTGCAGCATTACAGCATATTTCTGAAACAACCCTAAAAGGCACTGGTGAAGGAAATTCTTCACAGTGGGCAGAACTTCGTGCAGTGCACATGGTCATGCATTTTGCCTGGTAGGAGAAATGGCCAGAGGTTAGATTATATACTGATTCATGGGCTGTAGCCAATGGTTTGGCTGGATGGTCAGGGACTTGGAAGAAGCATGACTATAAAATTGGTGAGAAAGACATTTGGGGAAGAAGTATGTGGATAGAGCTCTCTGAATGGTCAAAGGATGTGAAGATAATTTTGTCTCATGTAAATGCTCAACAAAAGGTGATCTCAGCAGAAGATGAGTTTAATAATCAAGTAGATCAGATGACTTTTTCCGTGGATTGTCAGCCTCTTTCTCCAGCTATCCCTGTTGTTGCTCAATGGGCCCATGAACAAAGTGGTCATGGTGGCAGAGATGGAGGTTACACATGGGCTCGACAACATGGACTTCCACTCACCAAGGCTGATCTGGCTACTACAGCTGCTGCCAAGTGACAGATTTGCCAACAGCAGAGACCAACAATGAGCCCCCGATATGGTGCTATTCCCCGGCATGACCAGCCAGCAACCTGGTGGCAGGATGACTACATTGGACCACTTCCATCATGGAGGGGGCAGCGTTTTGTCCTTACAGGAATAGATATTTATTCTGGTTATGAATTTGCCTTTCCTGCACGTAATGCTTCTGCCAAAACTACTATCCAAGGACTTACAGAATGCCTTATCCACCATCTTGGTATTCCTCTCAGCATCGCTTCTGACCAAGGAACTCACGTCACAGCCAAAGAAGTACGAAAGTGGGCACATGGTCATGGTATACACTGGTCTTACCATGTTCCCCACCACCCAGAAGCAGCTGGCTTGATAGAATGATGGAATGGCCTCTTAAAGACACAGTTACAGCACCAATTAGGTAGCAATACACTGGAGGGCTGGGGCAAGGTTCTCCAGCAGGCAGTATATGCTTTGAATCAGCGCCCACTATATGGTACTATTTCTCCTACAGCCAGAATTCAAGGGTCCAGAAACCAAGGGGTGGAAGTGGGAGTGATTCCACTCACTATCACCCCTAGTGATCCAGTAGGAAAATTTTTGCTTCCTGTACCCATGACCTTGTGTTCTGCTGGTCTAGAAGTTTTGGCTCCAAAGGGGGAGTGCTTTTGCCAGGAGATACAGCACACATTCCATTGAACTGGAAGCTAAAACTTCCCCCTGGCCACTTTGGGCTTCTACTGCCCTTAAGCCAACAGGCTAAGGAAGGAATAACAGTAGTAGGAGGAGTGATTGATCCAGACTACCAGGGGGAAATTGGACTTTTTCTCCACAATGAGGGCAAGGAAGATTATCTCTGGAAAGCAGGAGATGCTATAGGGCGCCTTCTGGTGCTACCATGTCCTATCATTAAGGTCAATGGGTGTTGGACCTGCTTTGTCTTGGCCCATGAGGCCCTCAGCAACTTCTTGAGAAAGGAAGTAAGGCAGCTGTGCCAGGCTTGTTTACAACTGAGGGGCCCTTATCAGCTGACCTTAAGGAAATAAGACCTTGGCCAAAGGAAGTAAGGTAGGTGGGCCAGCTGGTCCTAAGTAAACAAGAGTGGACTAAAGGAAGTAAACAAGATGGGGCTGAAGGAAGTAAGGTAGGCGCAGCCAGGTTTGTTTTGAAACTTTTCCCATTGGCTCTTGCTATTTGACCTTCAAGATGATTGGCTGTTCTCTTGTGGTCTTTGCCTTTATAAGCCACTGCCTGACGCAATAAAATGAGTTCTTGCTTTGACGAGACTCCCGACCTCCCCCCCCCCGTGTGGTTCTTTTCTGGTCATCAACACTCGCCATCCTCCTCAGCCCTGGAGGAGAGACAGGCTGGCCCGGCTCTCCTCTCTGCCCTACCTGCCGGAGGACCCAGCAAATGGGAAACTCCAACAACCCAAACCAAACAGGACAATAAATGGCCCAGACCCTTCAGGGATGAAGGTATAGGTCCTCCTCCAGGGAAAGAGCCAAGACCTGCAGAGATACTTGCTGATGGTGGAGGAAATACAGAATGGGTTGTAGAAGGTAGTCCTAAATATCAGCTGAGGCCATGGAACCAGTTGCAGAAACGTGGATTATAATAGATATTAACTTTTGTCCTATTTGGTTAAGAATGTGCTTGTTCGGGGCTGGAGAGATGGCCTAGCAGTTAAGAGCACAGACTGCTCTTACAGAGGACCCGGGTTCGATCCCCAGCACCCACATGGTGGCTGAGAACTGTCTGAAACTCCAATTCCAGGAGAACTCCAGTTCCAGGGGAATTTGACACCCACTTCTGACCTCCGCATCATTGCACGACATGGGTGCACAAACTTGCATGCAGACAGTACATTCATACAAATACAGAAATAAAATTTAAAAAAAGAATGTGCTTGTTCATATACATACATATATTAAGCAGATACTTGTGTTGTTCTCTTTTGAATGTGCAACTGAGATAATTGTTAAGTGTTTTCATATTTAGGTTATTAGATACTGAAGGACTAAGTGTTCCTCAAGGACATTACCACCTACTCTAAGATATAATGCTTTGCTATTGCACATGAGACACTTATAACATGTTAGGTGGAATTATGACCTTGCCATTGTTTGCAATTGACATTTAAGCATAACAGAAGAGGCTATTTATTGGGTGTCAAGTTGACAAGGGGTGGACTTGTGACGGTTAATCCTGGGTGTCAACTTGACTGGACTAAGGAACAAATAAGAGAAAAAGGATCTTTGGATTGGACCACCTCAACCTAGATGGCCCACCCCAAATGTGGGCATTACCTTCTGCTGGCAGACAGTATAAAAGGCCACTGCAGAGGGAGCTGGTCCCTTTTTTCCTGCAGCTTGCCTCTCTCTCACTGGTGAGTTTGTCTTGCTGCTGTGATCAACCCTTCAGATCCCAGCATGTACTGAGACCAGCAGATCTCCTGGAATCCACCGGGCCTTCAGCACCAGATTGGGACTACTGAGACATCCAGCCTTGCAGACTGAGCAGTTTCCTGGATTCTCAGCCTCTCCAGTGTGGCACAGCTACTGTTGGACTACTTGAGCTCTGTCATGTGAGCAAATCAATAAATTGTATATAGCTATATATTCGTCCTGTTGCTTCTGTTTCTTTAGAGAACCCTGACTAATACACAACCAAACTGGAATCTCCCCATCCTTCCAATAAAAATCAACACAGACCTCTCACCTTGCAGCCACCCAGACCACCCTGTCACTCCAGAACCACATGGATTCTGGGATGGAACCTCAGGCTCAAAAGTTGTATCTATCCATAGCTGAACTGAGACCACTCCTTCCATTCCAACATTCCATTTGAATATCAACACCAAGTATCTCCAAGACTGAAGATCAACCACCACTCAGTCAGCCCAGAAACTGACAAGTTGGAGAATCATCAAAGATATAAACACCCACTCAACAAGACAGGGTCACTTTCCCACACCAAGAAAAACCACAACTAACAGAACCCCATATGCCCATTTCTCATCTCAAAAACACAACATGAATAACCAAGACAATATGTCTTCTCCAAAAATTAACACCCCAACCATATTGTTTCCTGGGAATAGCAACCCAGCTGATACACAATACAATGACTTCAAAATAGTAATTATAAATATGTTCAAGAGTGCAAAGAGGAAATGAAAAGACTGAATGAAGACACTGAAAACACAGTTGAATGAAATAATTAAAACAATTCAATAAACAGAATCTCTGAAGAAACGCCAAACTTAAATAAATCTTGGACTGAATGAACTTAAGAACTCAAAGAGAAAGCTCAGAGGAAAGGTTCAAAAAGAGAATTGATCAAACGGGATGGAGAATATCATATCTCCAAGCCTGTGAAGAAATTCTTGAGGATTTTAATTGGGATTGCATTAAATCTATACAAGAGTTTGGGTAGAATGTACATTTTTACTATATTTATTTTCCCAATCCATGAGCATGGGAGGTTTTTCCATCTTCTGGTGTCTTCTTCAATTTACTTCTTCAAGGGTTTAAAATTTTTGTTGTAGAGATATTTGGTGTCTTTGGTTAAGTTTATTCCTAGGTATTTGATTGTTTTTGAGGCTATTGTGAGTGGGAAGGTCTCCTTGAATTCCTTCTTCAGTTGCTTGTTGTTGGTATAAAGAAAGGCTACTGATTTTTCTAGGTTAATTTTTTATCCTGCCACTTTACTGAAGCTCTTAATTGTTTCTAGGAGTTTTCTGGTGGAGTTTTTAACATCCCTTAAGTAAACAATCATATCATCAGCAAAAAGGGATAGCTTGACTTCCTCTTTTCCCATTAGTACTCCTTTAATTTCCTTTTCTTGCCTTATTGCCCTAGCAAGTGTTTCAAGCACTGTATTGAAGAGGAGTGGTAACAGGGGGCAGCCTTGCCAAGTTCCTACCTTTAAGGGGAATGCTTCTGTTTCCCCATTTAGGATGATATTGGCTGTGTGTTTCCTATATATGACTTTGAGAGAATATCATATCTCTAAGACAAAGTTAAAGAAATGGATTGCTGAATCAAAGAAAATGTCAAATCTAAAATAACCCAAGAATGGAATATGCAGGATCTCTAGGGGAAGAAACCCAGGCTAAAGGTACAGAAAATATTTTTAACAAAATTATAGAAGAAAACTTCTAAAATCCAATGTACAAGAGGCATGAAGACCAAGTAAACAGGACCAGAAAAGAAACTCCCAACATCACATAATAGTCAAAATACTAAATGTACAGAACAAAAATATTGAAAGCTGTGAGACAGAGAAAGATCAAGTCATGTATGAAGGCAGGCCCATCAGAACAACAGCTAACTTTTAAATGGAGACTATGAAAGCCTGAATGACTTGGATTGAGGTCCTACAGGTCATGTAAACACATAGATTCCAACCCAGACACTATACTCAGCAGAACCATCCATTATCATCAAAGGAGAAAAATTTTCCATGATACAAATAAATTTAAGGAATTTATGTCCATGAGATCAGCCTTACAGAGAATACTCCATGGAATACTCTGAAGAGAAGAGTAAATACTCTCAAAAGCACAAAAGAACAAATGATTACTGAACAGTTAACCAAAAGAGGTCTAAAAAAGAACACTACAACAGCAACATAACAGGAATTAATAAACATTGGTCAATAATAACTCCCAATATTAATGGTCTCAATTCTCTAATAAAAAGACACAGACTAAAAGATAGTATTAGAAAATAGGATTCTTGCTGGGCATGGTGGCACATGCCTTTAATCCCAGCACTCGGGAGGCAGAGGCAGGTGGCTCTCTGTGAGTTCAAGGCCAGCCTGGTCTACAAAGGGAGTTCCAGGCCAGCTAGGGCTACAGGGAGACCCTGTCTCAAAAATACCCCCTCCCAAAATAGGATCCATATTGTGCTCACCATCAACAACTGACACCAAGGGTAAAAGCATGGAAAAAAGTGTTACAAGAAAATGGAACTAAGAAACAAGCAGGTGTAGATATTCTAATATCTGACAAAAGAGGCTTCAAACTAAAACTATTCAAAAGAGTTGGGGAAGGTCCATTCATACTCATTAAAGGAAAAGTACTCCACACAGCTATTATAATCCTAAACACTTGGACCAAACACAGGGCCATCCAATAGAAACTGGGAAAGTGCACAAATTCATGGAAACTAAACAACACCTACTGAATGAAAATTTTATTAAGGGAGAAATCAAGAAGGAAATATTAAAATTTCTAGAATTGAATGAAAATGAAAATACAACATACCTCACAAAGCTAAAAATAGATCTCCCAATGATCCAGCCACACCATTCCTAGGCATATCCCCAAAGGACTCTGTATCCTACTAGAGAGACACCTGTTCGTCCATGTTCCTTGCTACCCTATTCACAATGGCCAGGAAGCAGAAACAAGCAAGATGTCCACCAAGTGATGAATGGATAATGAAAGTATAGTACATATATACACAATACAATATTATTTAACTGTTAAAGAAAAATGGGGGCTGGAGAGATAATTAATGCTTGTTTCGTTCCCTTCTTTTTTCTTATTGCTCTGAGAAGAGTTTCAAGCACTATATTAGAAAGGAGTGAAGATAGTGGACAGACTTGTCTGGTTCCTGATTTTAATGGGAATACTTCCACTGTTTCTCCATTAGAATTATGTTGGCTGTGGATTTGTTGCATATAGCTTTAATCATGTTGAGATATGTTCCCTCCAATTTAATTCCCTCTAGGACCTTTAACATAATGAATGTTGAAATTTGTCAATGTCCTTTTCTACTTCTATTGTAATTTTTTAGTTCATTTGTATGATTTTTGACATTTATCGATGTACATATATCGAACCATTCCTTGATCTCTGGAACAAAGCCAACTTGATCGTGGTGGATGATCTTTTTGACATATGTCTGTATGTGGTTTGCAGGTATTTTTTTTATATTTTTGCATCTATGTTCATTAAGGATATGGTTTTTGTTTTTTGGTTATATCTTTGCCTGGTTTGGGTATTAGAGAGATGGTGGTTTCATAGAAGGAATTTGGGAGTTCACCCTCTGCTTCTATCTTTTTTAATAATTTAAGTAGTATTGAATATAGATCTTCTTTAAATGTCTGGTAGAATTAGTCTGTGAATCCATCTGGGCCTGAGCTTTATTTAGTCAGGAGGTTTTATACTACCGTTTCATTTTCCTTGTATGTTATGGGGCCTGTTTAAGCTTTTGATTATTACTATAGCATTCATGTGACTGTTGCATCAGTGGGCATATCTTGCCAGGCCAGTCATGATTGTAGCTTGAAGGGTTCACACCTGGGGAAGATTGTTGATTAATCTGCCCCCTGATATTATAAATACAACTTCCCCACACCAGGAAAACTACCCAGTAGAGATGAAGCATCCAAGTCTTTACCAGAATAGTTCTATGTCCTACAACTTAAGTGTGTAGTGTCTTCAGCAGTAGGGTCTCACCATCAAGTTGTGGAGAGTAACCAAGAGCAATGGCGATATCCTGTAATGTGTGGGGGTCTGTAGCACCCCACTGACCAATAACTCAAGAAGAGGTAACCTATACCTGGCACTGAGCTTAAATTTTTTAATTATATGTATTTTTAAAATATTTTATTATTTTTATTTTATGAGTATGAGTGTATTACTTGCATGTAAGTAGGTACACCCATGTCATGCAATGCACATGGAACTCAGAAGAGGGCTTCAGATCCCCTGGAACTGGAGTTATGGACAGTTGTTATCTGCCATGTGGATACTAGGAATCAAACCCAAGTCCTCTGCAAGAGCAGCCAGTACTCTTAACTGCTGAGCCATCACTCCAGCCCCTTTAAAATTATATTTATCTATTATATATATATATATATTCATTTTTTAATTTAATTTTGTTTTTTGTTGTTGTTAACAGACCTTATATTTTTAATTGAATTTTGTGTATTTCATAGAAAACATTTCAACCAATATTAACCACCTTTATACCCCCTTGCCCGTTGGCACACTCCCATAACACCCCCACTGGATTCATACACTCTGTCATTTTTGTTAAGGATTATTGTGTCAAGTCAGTGTCCCCAGATGTTCCTCAGTGCAAGTTTATTCATTGAGGTCTAATCAGCCTATCCAGAGTCCCTCGCTTTAAGAAAATCAGCTCTTCCTCATGCAACAGCAAACAGCTGCAATATCTCTTCAGCTAAAAGTGGGGTCTGCTGCCCATTACCACAGTTCCATGCTAAATTTTTATCTGCTTGAGTTTGTGTGGGTCTTGTGCATTATGACTCCATTGCTATAGGTTCATATGAGCAGGATCCAGGAGCTTGTAGGACTCTCTTTCCACATGGCCATGCACCCTGTCTCTGGCTCTTACTGTCTTTCCACCCCCTCTTCTGCAATGGTCCCTGAGCCCTGGGTGAATGAAGTTTAATATAGAAATATGACATTGGTCTGTTTAAGCTGTTGAACTCTTCTTGGTTTAGCTTTGTTGATTCCCATGATTTTAGATATAAAACTATTTCATTTAGGTTTTCAAATTTAATAGAGTATAGGCTTTTAAAGTATTCCCTTATGATTTTCTGGGTGTTATCTGTTGTGATTTTTCCCCTTTCGCCTCTAATTTTGTTGATTTTTGGGTAACCGGGCTACATGTCTGTTTCTCTTGTTTATTTTTTTTGAAGACCCAGCTCTTGACTTCATTGATTCTTTTATTGTTTTCTTTGTTTCTATTTTATTAATCTCTGCTCTGATTTTTGTTATTTCTTCTTGACTGCTGGGTTTGGGTTTCATTTGTTGTAGCCTTTCAAGAGCCGTGAATTGCAATGTTAAATCAGTTATTTGTTCTCTTTCTGATTTTTTAAGGTAGGTACTTAGAGCTATAAACTTCTCTATTAGAACTGCTTTTAAAGTGTCTCAGAAGTTTTGTTGTGTTGTATTGTACTTTCATTTAATTTCAGTAATACTTTTACTTCTTTCTTAATTTATCCTTTGACCCATTAATCATTCAGGAGTGTGTTGTTTAATCTCTATGAGTTCATGTAGTTACTAGGGCTTCTTCCAGTATTGATTTTAAGGTTTATTGCATTGTAGTAGTATGATAGAACACATGGAATTATTTCAGTTTTCTTGTATTTGTTGAGGTTTTTTTGTACCCCAGTATGTGGTCGATTTTTTAGAAAGTTCCATGAGGTCTGAATAGAGAGTATATTCTTTGGTGCTTAGGTGGAATATTGGGTCTGTTAGGTCCATTTGATGTGTGATATTGTTTGATTCAAATGTTTCTCTGTTTATTCTTTGTCCAGTTGATCTGTCTAATGGAAACAATGGGGTATTGAATTCTCCTACTATTAGCAATTTGGGATTACTTTGTGTCTTAATGCCCTGTAGTACTGTTTTTATGAAGTTGGGTGTACCAGAGTTTGATGCATATCTGTTAGTTATTGTAATATCTTCTTGGTTAATTGTTCCAAATAGTTTGGAGTCTATTTTGTCCAATATTAGAATTGCAACTCCTGCTTGTTTCTTAGTACTATTTGACTGAATATTTTATTTATTTATTTATTTATTTTTATGTGTATGAATGTATTGTCTGCATGCAGGTCTGCGCACCCGTGTCGTGCGATGCCGCGGAGGTCAGAAGACGGTCTCGGATTCCCCTGGAACTGGAGTTCTCCTGGAACCGGAGTCACAGACGGTTCTCAGCCGCCATGTGGGTGCTGGGGATCGAACCCGGGTCCTCTGCAAGAGCGGTCGTCGCTCTTAACCGCTAGGCCATCCCTCCAGCCCCTGAATATTTTTTCCATCCTTTCAACTTAAGTTAGTCCTATCCTTGAAGGTGGGATGGGCTTCTTGCAGAAAACAAAAAGATGGATTTTGTTTCTTAATACATTCAACTACCCTGTGTCTTTTGACTGAGGAGTTCAGTCTATTGATATTTAAAGTTATTATAGAAAGATGTGTATTGGTTCCCAACCTTTTAATTTCTGTTGGGATTCTGAAGGTGGGATGGGCTTCTTGCAGAAAACAAAAAGATGGATTTTGTTTCTTAATACATTCAACTACCCTGTGTCTTTTGACTGAGGAGTTCAGTCTATTGATATTTAAAGTTATTATAGAAAGATGTGTATTGGTTCCCAACCTTTTAATTTCTGTTGGCATTCTTGGTCTAACTTTGTGTTTTCACAGTTATACCTTCATTTAGTTTCTTTCTGTTACCCTTGGGTATAGTCCTTCCTTTCTTCAGCTCTTTGTATTGCTTTAAGTATTCTCTGCACAGCTGGTTTTGTGGACAGCCTATTCTTAAGATGAAAGATTTTTTCTTTCTTCTTCCACTGTAATAGACGTTTTTGCTGGGTAAAGTGTTCTGGTTTGGCATCTATGGTCATTTAACACCAGGAATACTTTGGTCCAGGTTCTTCTGACTTCCATAGTTTGCACTGAAAAGTCAGCTGTAATAATGATGGGTTTCCCTTTATATGTGACTTGCTGTTTCTCTTTTGCATTCTCAGTATTCTCCCTTTCTTCTGTACATTTAGTGTTTTCACTATGACGTGGCATGAGGAGTTTCCCTTCTGGTCCTCTGTATTTGGTGTTCTGTGTGCTTCTTGTATTTGTATGAGCATGTCTTTCTTTAATTTGGGTAAATTTTCTTCTCTGATCCTTTTGAAGGTCAACCATTTTCCTGAGATTCTTCTCCTTCCTCTATTCCTATGATGTGTAAATTTGGTCTTTTCATGTTTTCCCACATTTCCTGCATTATTCCATTCCTATGTTTTTTAATTTTTTTCATAATCTTTGCTTTAGCAGCCCAATTCTTCAACTTTATCATTTAGTCATGATATTGTTTTCTATTTCATTCATTCTATTCCTGAGGCTTTCAAAATCATTTATTGAGTGTTTCATTTCCTTTATCATTACAGCCTGAGTTTTCTTCAATATTTCTTGCTCTTGTGTGAATTAGAAGTTTTCCCCTATATTCTTTTACTTCTGTGTGTGTGTGTGTGTGTGTGTGTGTGTGTGTTCATTCTTTAAATTCATTGAATTCATTGATCATGTTTATGGTTGTTCTTTTAAATCTTGTGTCCTGGGTTATCTCTAGGGGGTTCTTGTTGTAGAACTCTGCTATAGAGCTGGTGGTGTTTGGTGGTGACATATTATTTGGGGATTTTCTTTTTTTTTTTAACTTTTTTTATTAATTTTATTTATTTCTGTATGTGTATGAATGTACTGTCTGCATGCAAGTCTGTGCACCCGTGTCGTGCAACGCCGCGGAGGTCAGAAGAGGGTCTCGGATTCCCCTGGAACTGGAGTTCTCCTGGAATTGGAGCTTCAGACGGTTCTCAGCCGCCATGTGGGTGCTGGGGATCGAACCCGGGTCCTCTGTAAGAGCGGTCGGCGCTCTCAACCGCTAGGCCATCTCTCCAGCCCCCGGGGGATTTTCATAACATTATTTTTCATGGTGATTTTGGGATGTGGATTTCTTTTGTTGTTTGTGATTCTGGTGTGATCCTCAAGTCTCTTGTTGAGTTGAAGTCTGTTTTTATTTGTATATTTGATGTGCCTTGGTTGTTTTCTTATTGGATATGAAAAACTGGTTGGTCTAGGCTTCAGGTTGTCTCTTTTGATTTTATTTGGAGAAACCAGATGTCTCTAATCTAGTTACTCAGGAGTTCCACCACAGGCCCAAGTCAGGCAAGAATCAGATATTCTCAGGCTTCCTCCTAAGGTCTGGGCCTCTCTATCCAGCAAGCACAGCATAATTCGGGGATCTTGCTAGGCAGATGCTGGATTCAGGCATTCTGAGGCACGCTGCAAAGAGCTGGGACCCTACTAAAGGGCAGAGAAGCCTACCTCTGCAGCAGTGGGAGGGGCTGCAAATGGTCCCAATGTAGGGGGATAACCACAGTATGAGATGGAGAGGTCAATAACAGGTGGAACGAAGAGTATAGTCCAGAGATCTGTGGTGCTAAAAGCAAAAGCAGGCCTGTGCCCAAGGCTAGAAGGAGAACATGATGTGGGGTGGGGGAAATGGAGTTCATCAGGCTGTAGGGGAGTCAAGGAGCCTGTTTTTGTTTTATAAAAATATTTCAGGTGATATATTGTATGATACTACTATGTGTCCTTTTCTGATTTTTTTAAGCCTTCTTTATTTTGATTAGTCTCTACTTGTTATGGGCCTAGTGGGTTTTTTTTTTTTTTACAATACCCTAGAATATAAATGCTGCCACCATCTGATCCAGTCAAATTAGGAATAGTTTTTAAGACCAGTGTTTGAGATTGTTTAGTCCCCTGGAATCTTGCTTCTTAACTATGTCTATGTCTGGATTTCTGGTAAAAACAAGCTAGTCTATAATTTAGCTTGTTTCTCTGAACACAATTTTCTAATCGATTGGACCTACAACATAAAATAAAAATTTCTCTTTTGGAGTTTTTCTGACCCAATCTGGACCTTATAAATGGCTATCATCTTGGGATTCCCTTTGTCATCTCTTAAAAATTTTTGAATTATGGGGCTGGAGAGATGGCCTAGCGGTTAAGAACACAGACTGCTCTTGCAGAGGCCTTGGGTTTGATCCCCAGCACCCACATGGTGGCTGACAACCACCCGTAACTCCAATTCCAGAAGAACTCCAGTTCCGGGGGAATCTGACACCCTCTTCCGACCTCTGCGGCATTGCACAACACAGGTGCACAAATCTACATGTAGACAGTACATTCATATAAATAAATAAATAAATAAATAAATAAATAAATAAAATTAAAATTTATTTATTTATTTATTTATTTATTTGCATTTTATGGGTACAAGTATTTCTGCCTGCCTGTATGTAAGTGCATTCATGTTGTGCAATGCTGAAAGAGGCCAAAAGAGGGCCTTGGATCCCCTGGAACTGGAGTTGTGGGTGGTTGCTAGCATCATGTGGGTTCCCATCATGTGGGAACCAGCGGCCACAATAGCCACTAAGTTATAGATTTCATCATGACATTTTCATACATATATCAATGCACGTTGTGGTCTATCCATGCACACACACACATTTATAGTCTATACGCACACACGCGCACACAAACACACACACACACACTATTTTCTCTTGACCCCTTTGTCCATCTGGTCACTTTCTTTATGCTGTGCCATCCCTTTAGTCTTCCATTTTCATCTTTCCAAGTGTTCCCTCTGTTTCATGTATCCCAGAAATTCCTCTCTTATGTTATAAGAAAGAGAAAAGAAAGCCTATCTCCACAGAGAAACTTGAGCATGTGTGTCAATAGCAGCATCATTTATAATAACCAAAAGCAGACAACTCAAATGTCTATGAATGGATAAGGGGAAAAACAAAATTTAGCATAGCCACAAAATGCCATAAAGATGAATGCTATACTTATACACACCAGAGAGCATGGATGAGCCTTGAAAACATTAAGTCAGAGTCCAATCAGAGAAGACCACATGCTAGAGTTCCATTTACATGAAAGTCTATAATACGGGAATTTATGGAAATACAACATGCGTCAGTGATGGCTTAGGGCTGGGACAAACAGACAGAAGATCATAGTACCTAATTAATGTAAGATTTCTTTTTTATTTTACACTCTATAAAATGATTTAAGTTTTAATTTAATTTTTTAATTAGCATAGGAGCTGGAGAAATGACTCAGAGGTGAAGACGATCAGTTGTTCTTTCAGAGGACCTGGGTTTGGGTTCCTAGTACCTTCATAGTGGCTGAGAACCATCCACCACTCCAGTTCCAGGAGATCCAATGCCATTTTCTGGCTCTGTGGGCATTGCAGGCATTTGGTTCACTTACATACATGCTGGTGAAACACTCATACACATAAAATAAAAATAGACTTAAAAAAAGTTAACAGCATACAAAATAATGGATTTCACTCACACTGTCTTGACCCCTTCCTTTGTCCAGATGGCACGGTTAGTCTTCCACTGAAACAATCCCCTTTCTGTTTTCATGTCTTATATATTTAAACTCCAGATTCTGCACACAACAGAAAGCATACAATATTTGTCTTTTCCCTCCACTGCTCGTTCTTATTCCCATTTCCCCATCTCGTTAGTCTCTTCCTTACTCCAAAATTGTGCCCTTTTCTGCCCTGAGGTAAAAAATAAATATTTTAATTATTATTTTTAGTGTGTGTGTGTGTGTGTGTGTGTGTGTGTGTGTGTGTGTCTTTGGAGGATGGCTATCAGTGGTTGACTCTCCCTTTCCACTCTGAGGTCTAGGGTTTGAAGTCATGCCCTCAGGTTTGGGAGGCATGCACCTTTATCCTGAGCCATCTTGCTGGTCCTTATCACTAGTTTGGGACTAAGATCACCAGGATGGAGTCCTATTAATCCTAAATTCACCAGTAGGAATCGAGTGACTCTCTAAATAAAACTCGATCTGTCATCAAAGATAAAGGAAGGGGTGTCTGTCGGGTTAGTCATCAACGGCATTTGTGATATTCTCCCATTTCAATCCCTTTCCACTATCCTAATTTTTCCTCAGAATCATCTTGTGAGGTTTTAAGAAACAAGAATATTTCACAGATGGTGAAACTGAGTCTAAAAGATGTGAAGTAACTTAACCACTTGCTTGCTATGGGATAAAGCAAGACTTTGATTCATGTTTTTCTGACTTAGAATTCATACTTTTAAATTAGATATTTAAAAAAATCCATGCCCCAATAATAGAATTTGTAGTACACAGTATTATTTACGATTTCAGAGATCCCCACCCAAATATCCTCCACCTGGTAATCGTTACTTAGTGCTCTTACTTTCCTCTCTGACAAACACAGCCAGCTCATTCTTTCCACCTGACCTCTTCCTACCACACTCCAGTGCACCAGTATCTCATAGGCTGTGCTTCAAATAAGGAATTGCTCAGCTAGGGATTTTGCCCTCCAACTAAAGGGTCTGTTGTATACTTCATAAATTAAGCAGAATGTAGTAGTAGAATTTTAAATTGAGTTCTCTGTGTCTATCTCTAATAGCTTTTCATTCATAATTATGGTATTTGTAACAAGTACATTGTTGATGACAGAAATTTACCATAACATATTCCATTGTCTGAATTAGCTCCAGACTCTTATTTAATAACTTATTAATCAACCACAGTCAGTCAATAGTGTATCACATTAAATCTCTGAACAACACAGGCAAAGAATTTTTTATTTTCTTCCTACTTAAGCCATGGAGCAATCTTCAGCAATATGAGTTCATTCAAACATCCATCCACAGTTCCATTAACATCTACAGTTCTATTAGTAGAGGTCAGCTTAGGTTAGTTCACTGTCAGCAGCTAGAAAGTTGCAAGAACAGATGAGCTTAATTGCTTTATTGTTACTATCACTGTATCTATTTAGAATTCTGGGGCTTTAGACTGCCAACATATTAAATCTCTATTTAAGTTACCAAGACACATTAGTTAAGTTTGGAAGGTACTTCCAAACTGTATGTAATGTAGATGTCACACTCAAGGCACTCATAAATCAGTAATGTGTAATGTATATTTAAATAACCTTACCATCTACTCTACTATACAATCTTTATAGACAAAAGCAGTTAATCAATGAATGCATATCCTATTGAACTTTCAAAGCTAATAATTATAGACACCAAAACAACAGCGTTGTGCTGTAACTATATAAAGTGAAGAAAAAAATGAATTCATAATTTTCTTAGTTTACCTGTTTAGAAAAGCAATTTTCCACCTTAGCACACAATGGAATCACTCAGAAATCATTACATTGATGCCTGGTTCTACCCAGAATATCATGTAATGAGCAGGAGGAGCAGCTTGGACAGTAGATTGTTGTAAGTTCCTTGCATTGTTATAATGTGTACCCAAAGTTAATGTGGCCATGCTCTATAATTATATGCTATGTGTATACATGTTGCAGGTAACGAGGAAGAAGGGACACATGGAAGTCTCTGAGTCTGGGTTGATTTCACTAAATGCCTGTTCCACCTTAACTTACAGACCTGTTAAGGAGGGCCAGCTGCCTGGCATCTTACTATGATGGATCTTGTATTTCTAGGAGAGTGGAGCATTAACAGCTCTAGCTGCTTAGGTTTGTTTCCTGGACTATGTTGAAGAACAAATTGTATGCTTTACTGGATAGGTTTAAAGCCAACTTGTCACATCTGAGTTAAGAAACGTCAATAACTGCCTTCATTGGACTGGTCCAAGCCCATTGTGGGCAATGCCATCCTTGGCCAGATATTTCTATAGTGTATACAATAGGTTAAACATGAGCCAGCAACACAAGACAGTAAGCAGCATCCCTTCCTAGCATTTGCTACAGTTACTACCTTCAGGCTCCTGTCATGAGCTCTCACTATCAGAATGTTTTGCAACAGCAATTAAGAATTTATAAAGAATATTTAAGTCAATGTTCAAGCTTTATTTATGTGATATGTAGGAAAGCATTCAACTGACCTTTTTGGAGCTTTAACAACCATTAAAGTTCCAATCTGATTTGGCAAGAGGGATTTAAAGGGACAATCTTTTGGCCTTTACCCCCTAAGGTCAACTTAAGTCCTAGGGTCCTGCATGGGCACCTTTGTACATGTCCTGTGGCAGTGAGTCACCAGTCATCCTGAGCCAGGGAGGTCTTGGAGATTCACTTTAGAGGACTTCTTCTGGCCAGTGTCCAGTCAAAGGAGGAAAGTCAGTATAGAGGAGAAATTCCTCACACTTCAAAGGGAAACTCTGGTCAAGCAAGACCTGACTTTATCCTAACATAGATGGAATTGGTAAAAAAGAGCCAGGCACAAGGTCTGAATGACCCTTAAGGACCAGAATCTCAACTGACCTTAACACCAAAACTAATTTAATTTATCTAAGTTAACTGTGTGGTTTTAAACACCCCAACAGAAAACTATGATCAAAGAAATACCATAGAGATAGGTAAAAGATCTACTGTGCCATGCTAGAAAATAACTCAGAAACAGTTCATGGTTAAGCTGGCTCTCATTCTGGAGCCCTGAGTATTAAAAATACTTTTTTCAAATTCCTCTCTTCCTCTGGAAATTCTAGACAGGGACCCTCCAATCACTAATACATCCACTAGGCCCCTTGTTGGTACTGTAAAGTCTGTGCACTGGTACACTCATATAAGACTTAACCAGCTTGACTTTTCAGTTGCAGAAAAACTGTCCACTAACTACTGGCCACTATTGATCTGGACCCAAAATACCTGGCAACTAGAACAGCCAAGATGGGAGACCAGATTCTAACCCTTTAGCCTGACACATGTTCCCTCAAGACTTCGTCCCTCCTCAGCTCTGAAGCAGATACAGAAGAGAGAACAGCGTCCCATTCCTTATAATCAAAAGACTGTAATGTTAGGTCCAAGTTTCCCAGAATTCCAAGGGACACACAGGTGTCTACTTCCTCCAGAGGCTGTCGATCTTATGACCATTTCCCCTTACCTGAGGTTCCACCCAGGCCCTATAAAGGAATGTACCTAAGTAGCCATCTTGTTTGCTGACTGCCTCACCAGGTGCCCACAGATGTCATGCCTCAGTTAATCTCTGCAGTCCAGCTCATAGTCCTTGGACCCATTACTACAGATGAGTCCATGATTTGACTCATGATCCTAACTCAAAGGGGGGAATGTTAGGACCAGGTCAGAAAGAGTTAATCTAGTTGAAGCAAACCTGGTTCCCATGACTACCCTAACCACAAGAATACAGTCCAACCCTGAGTTCCTAGTTCCCACAGCTACCTGAGGTCAGGATGAACTTTCCCAGCCCTGTAGGAGTGCTTCCTACCCCCTAAGAAGCCCATTCCTCTCCAAGGGTCTTCACACTGCTAAACACAACCAATCAGTTTAAAGGTCACCATTGCTTGCATTGTGTTTCTATAGCCTTGCAATTGTGTATGTACGATGTCACCAAATTCCTCTAGCTTGTGGGTTTTGTCTTTAAAAGTTCTCTGTAACAGACAGTGGGGGTCGTGCTCATCCCTGGGTGGAATGGGTTGCGTCCCTGACACATCAACAATTGGCTCCCTTGATGTGTCAGTTTTCTTAATTGGGTTCTGGTGTACCAGCAAATTAAATAAATTTCATACTAATCTGTGGCCCCTCGTGGGTTAATTTTGTGAGTGTGGCAGTTTGAGTCCAACAGGGGGAACTAAACTTTCCCAGTAGGAAAATTATATTTAAACTTTTATAAGCTGAAATCAATAATAAGTAAGTGTATTATTTTATCTAGTATTCAAAGATTACATTCTTAATACATGTCAACCTATGTATCAAGTGCTAGGGATTCAAAGATGTGTTTGCCTTTAGAGATTCTTAAGTAGTAATGGAAAGTTTCTTATTACAGCAAAAATACAATGACTTATGATCTCTTTCTTATCTGACTGAAAGCTAAAGCCAGAGTTTGAACAATTCTGATTGTATCCTAGAAAGGCTGGCTAAGATATTACATAGCCTGTTTTGACCATACATGGATTTGTTTAAATTCCACATTCTTATTTTTTCTTTTTAAAATAATATTTACTTTTTTCCTTGATAATTTCCTACAATGTATTTTGATCATATTCGACCTCTCTCTCCCAGAACCCCTCCCACATCCCCTCTCAGAGCCACTGCACCTCCCTGCCCACCTCACCTCATGGCCTCTATTTTTTTTTTAAAGCCTATAAAGCCTAATTTGTATTTCCGATTCTTTTTTTTTTTTTGTCTTTTCAAGACAGGGTCTTCCTGTTGCCTCAGCTGTTCTGGAACTCACTCTGTAGACCAGGCTGGCCTTGAACTCACAAAGGTCTGCCTGCCCCTACCTCCTGAGTGCTAGGATTAAAGCCGTGCACCACCACGCCCAGCTTTCTGATTCTTCTTAGGTGTGATTTTTACCCTGGAGCCTGGTCAATCTATGTGGCAATCAACTCCATAGTATTTTTTTTAATTTTAACATTTTTAATTGATGATTTGTGTATTTATCATACATTATCTTTCAGTCCAATTTAGACACATTCCCCTCTCCTTGCCCCCCACCCCACCCCAGTCCATGTCTTCCGCCATCTTTCAGTCTTTCCAAAGTTTTTCACTGCAGAGGCTTATTGTTTGGGGCAGAGTTTAAGTGTATCAGTCAGATCTTTGACTCAGTCTTTATGTTATTGTTGTTCCCTCCCCTTTGTATTGCTCCAACATATGCCTATATAACCATTACATATGTATCAAAATTATGACACCCATAGTATTTTTAAACTATTTCACTTTCCTTTTTAAAAAAAATTTAAATGTATTTTTATTCCATGTGTAATATTTTTAAACTACTTCACTTTCCTTTTAAAAAAATTTTTAAATGTATTTTTATTCCATGTGTGGTATTTTGCCTATATGTATATTAACACACCTATGTTACACAATGCTCCCAGAGGTCAGAAGAGAGGACTGGATCCCCTGGAAATGGAGTTATAGATGATTTTTACCTGCCATGTGTGTGCTGGGAGCCCAACCTGGGGCCTCTGAAAGAGCAGCCAGTGCTGAGTCATCTCTCCAGCCCCTATTTTACTTTTCTATATACTTTATTATTCTGCTATCTATTTATGACCTCCTGTAAAGATTCCCAAGTCTATTTATGGATCCCACTGTCTTGTTAATATATGGAATTCTTCCTGAACACTTCCCACTGAAAACTGGAATCTTCTGTAGTGCTGTTTTCTCATTGTTGCAATGAGAAAGAGATCAGCATTCACTAGATAACTAAATTAGCTTTTACAACTTAAATGGATATATAATACAATTGCTCCCTTCTTTCAAGATTAGACAATAACATCAGATAAATTCACAGCCATCTAGATACATCACCATAGCCACAGATCTTGAAACTGTCTTTTTATTCCAATTAGCAAAAGGGTTTCCTGGGGAACTAGATTACTTATCCTCATTCATCTATGGTCCTCCTGCAGCCCTACATTCAGTGATGATATGTTATTTTCCACACAGTACCAGAGATGACTCAAATAAGATGCACAGCCTTCTTTTTCTAAATCAGTCCTTTAAAACAGCAATGTTTTCCTCTTCAAAAAAATTGAAATGTATTTCAGCAGAACAATGCTCAAAATTAATCATAGGCAGACATGTGGCACACCCTTTAATCCCAAGATTGGGGAGGCTGAGGGAGGTAGACTTCTTTGAGATAGAGGCTAGCCTGATCTTCAAGTCCCAGATAGCTTGGGCTACAGGGACACCCTGTATCCCCAGGGTAACAAAACAAAAACCTAGTTCTACATAGTGTTGTTCAGACTTTGTCTGCTTTTGAAATGCTCATAGGTGAAATTTATTTTTCTAGCTCCTTCAACCACAGCAGATCTTCTCTGTGTGTATATACACATACAAATTCATATGCACACATTTTCTCTCTTTCTCTCTCTGTATATATATATATATATATATATATATATATATATATATATATATATATATATATATATATATATATATATATATATATATATATATATATATATAGAGAGAGAGAGAGAGAGAGAGAGAGAGAGAGAGATCTCCATTCATACTTGAAGAAGCCACAGTTTTGTTTTGGAGTTTTGTTTTTTTTCTTGTAATTTTGAGACAGGGTCTCCCTATAGCCCCAGCTGGGCTGGAGCTCACTCTGTAGACCAGGCTGGCCTTAAACTCACAGAGATCCACCTGCCTCTGCCTCCTGAGTGCTGGGATTAAAGGCATGCGCCATCACGCCTGGCACTAAAGACAGTTCTTAGCCACCATGTGGGTGCTGGGAATTGAACCCAGGTCCTCTGCAAGAGCAATCAGTGCTCTTAATAGCTGAGCCATCTCTCCAGCCCCTAGAAACCACTTTTTTTAAAAAAAAAACTTTTTTTTTCTTTTTCTTTATTTCATGTGTCTGCTTATGTTTAAGTGTACCCATGTCTTGCAATGCCTGAGGATGACAGAAGAGGGTGGTAGATCCCCTGGAAATGGAGTTACAGACAGTTGTTAGCTGCCATGTGGGTGCTACGATTTGAACCCAGGTCTTCTGTAGGAACAACCAGTGCTCTTAACCACTGAGACATCTCTCAGCCCCTGAAACCACGTTTTTATATGTTCACCTAAGTCCAGGGATGACACTCTTCTTCATTGATTGTAAACATTTATTTTCCTTCTTGTAGTTTACAAAATGTTTAATTTTATTCTTCTTTGTACTTTAAGAATCAAAGCTTCCCTAGATACATTATGGTAATAGTTTTATGCTACTCTAATAGAAAAACAGCAGTTCTTTAAATTTTTCCATAAAAGTAATTGCAGCACATTATAGAGAAATGGAGAAATATATGAGGAGAAAATTAACTATAATTTTCCCACCTTTTAGAACATTCCCTGTACTTTGATGTATTCTGGACACCTATTTCTCTAATAGTCTGCAGATTTACATTTGTGGCCTGTGCTTTCCAGTTACCATGTCTTGGGCAATTTCTATGTCAATATACAGTGTCCATTATCTTTTCCCATAAATGTCTTTCTACTCTTCATATCTTATAAAGGCCACAGCTCTAATTAGCATCTCGGTCTAGACCAGGTTCTTTTGCATTTTGCTTTTATGGAACCATGTTTTTTTCTATACAGCAGTAACCATAAGTGTAATTATTTTACCATCTTTCTTCCCCACAAGGCATAAGGTCCACGAGAGGCAAGAATATGATCTACTTTTGCTTATCATCATATGATCTGAACATACCCTGTAAAATAGTAGATACTTGTATTTGGCAATTACTTATTAATACCACTGTGTGCCAACAAATACAGATTTATTGTGTAAGTGGGTATCTCTTTTTCAAAAGGCATTTGATAATCTGTCCAATATTTATTATGTACCATACTTATCCAGTTCTTCTGTTATTAATAATATCCAGTTCTTCATTATTAATAATGAATATATGTGCATATGACATTTCAGTATTTTTTGACATTTCAGTATTTATTTACAGTTATTTCCTTATAATTGTTTCCCAGAAACAGAGTACTGAATCAGAAGACAAATATATTCTTATGGTTCTTAGTACATATTTCTGGACTGCTTTACAATTTATGTTGTCAAAAGCAATCAGTGAGTATACCGGCTTCATTTTATAGCTGTTTTGAGCATCTAAAAAATGATAAAAGGTAAAGTATGATGACTCATATCTAGAGGCTAAGGCAGGAGGATCATGAATTGAAGGCAGCATGTGAGACCCTGTCTCAAAAAAAGTCTGTTGCTGTTAGTAATAGGTAAAAATAATTTATTGCTTTAATTTGCATTTTAGTGATGTTTATTTTAATATATATTGGTTATTTTTTTTTTTTTTGCGGTTCTTAGCCTCAGCCTTTAATGGCTGTGCTATCCCCACAGCCCAATATTTTTATCTACTGTGTATAACAGTACCTCCAATGTTTCTAAACCAAGGGTATGGACAAAATTAACATGATATGTAATATGTGGATATAATATATAAAAATTAGCTTTAATACATATAAATGCATTCTTTTGAGACAGGGGTCTAGTATGTAACCTAGACTTCCCATGAACTCATGATTTTCCTGACTCAGCTTCCCAGGTGCTAGGACCAGAGTCACGTGCCACCACATCTAGCCAATTAAAATTATAGTACCTTTAGCCAAGATATGAATATGCACTCCCAAGTAATTACATTAGTCAATAGCACATTCATTTGCAAGTTGTAGGCAATCCAAAATAAGAATGCCATGACAGAAACTGATTTCTCTCCCAAGAAAGTAGTCTAAGGCTATTATAACACTCTTTAGAATCAAGGACCTTGGCTTGTCCTGTATAGCTCTACTCTGTGTAGCCCCTATATTTTGGTACAAGATGGTAGCATCTTCATTCAGACAGCAGGATAGATGAATAGATGGAAACAAGAGTTAAGTGCTGTATCCTGTTTGTCTCTTAAGGATGTTTCCCAAAAGTTTCCCCAGGGCATTTTTATTTAAATCCATTGGGCAGAACTTACTCAGATGAAAAGCTAAGGAATACAATCTTTATTCTGAGTAGTCAAATTCTTTTTTTTTTAATTTTTATTTATTTCTGTATGTGTATCAATGTACTGTCTGCATGCAGGTCTGTGCACCTGTGTCGTGCAATGCCGCGGAGGTCAGAAGAGGGTGCCGGATTCCTCTGGAACTGTAGTTCTCCTGGAATTGGAGTTTCAGACGGTTCTCGGCCGCCGTGTGGGTGCTGGGGTCAAATTCTAATGCTGACAGTAAGCGTAGATATTGTAAAATTAGTAGTAGATTCTGCTACAGGTATTATAATTTGGTTCAGATAATCCACAGGTTATTTATAGATTTTAATCTTTAAATATTGCAAATACCATAGATTTCTAACCATAAGTTGCATCAGATGCCATAGTGGCCAGCTGACAAAAAAAAAAAAAAAAAGACCCTCCCTTGATTTCTTCCCAGAACTTGAAGACAAGACCCTATTGCTGAAGACAGGGCACATTTCAGAAACGGGACTTGGAGCAATGGAGCTGGAACTGATCTGGAAACATCCTCCCTGAACACTAGCTTTCATGGTATCAGAGGACACTATGCAAACTGCCAAGGGAGAAAATCAAGCAATGGTCCTACCCAACTGTAAAGCCTAATAAACCATGCCTGGCCCAGCAAACTATCTTTCCTGGGGGTAATCAACAGCTGTCTAATTGAAATTAAGGTGTGCTCAATGAGGGAACTCGTGTGTGGTAAACATAGCCAAATTCACATGGCTGGAGAAGTTGTAGATCCTAGAGAAAGACCTGCTTTTCCACATCGCTAGACCAACATAATTTCTTTATTCTAAATATGGATCCTCCTAGTTACAGACAAGTTTACTTTTCACTCTCACCAAGGAAGCTTCTTTTCCAACAGATGGAGAATATCACAGAGTTCCACAACTGATTAAACACAGAGAATATGTGTCTACGAGACCCTTAACCCTAAGAGACATATATTCAGGATGAAAGCATTTCTCCACTTTCCCAAGAGAAGTTTCCTTATGCATCAGATGGTAATTAATACAGAAACTCAAAAATGGCCAGATGTGCAGAGAACAGGGGGCCGTGGAGTGCTTATCTCTGAATAGGACACATATCTCAACACTCTGTCTCCCAAAGCTCAGGGATCACAAAGAAACAGAGTCCAGACAGCTGGTCAGTTACACATTTGAACTCACAGCAATGGTGGCAGCATGCACAAGATCCATGCAAGCCCAAACCAGACAAAAATCCCAGCATAGACATGGAAGCGGGTAAGAAATCTCATCCAGCCTAGGGAAATTGTAGTGACTGATGGCTGCTGGGAGAGTGAGAGACAGTGTCTTACAGGGATGGGACTCTTGGTGGGCTCAGTAGATGGGCCACACTGAAGGACATTTGGATATACAAATCAGACTCCGTAGTCTCTCTCTCTCTCTCTCTCTCTCTCTCTCTCTCTCTCTCTCTCTCTCTCTTTCTATATATATATATATATATATATATATATCTGTAATAGAGTACATTAAATTGGGTAGACAGCAATAAGGGAAGGTACAGATAGAGGGGAGGATGTAAATACTATAAATTATGTTATATGAAAATTGCAAAAATTCAGGAAAAAACTAAAATTAAAAAAATACCAGTCTCATCAGATTCTACTGCTAACATATTCTTGTCTAAGTATCCCTACAGCAGTTCAACCAAAGTCATCTGAACACATACATAAATTAGCTATACAGTCAGACCAAAACCTTTATCTCCCAGTCAAGTCATTATATAACTTCAACTCTTTTTTTCCTGTTAGGACAACTTGAAAATTCCAAAATATTCATTTACGTATTCACATTTATTGAACATCTACTACTGGATAGCAGGTTAGTGGGTAATCAGCAGAAAGGAAAGACAGGCAACATAATGAACTTTTCTTTAAATATGACATTTCTTAGGGTGTTAGTCATTTTTCTTTTTTGGTCTGTTTGCGGCAGGGTCTCCATTTAGTCCCAGCTGGCCTGGAGCTCACAGGAATCTGCCTGCCTCTGCCTCCCGAGTCCTGGGATTAAAGGCGTGTGCCAATGCCTGATGATAAATAACTTAAGGGAGGAAAGACTGCTTTGGGCCTACAGTTTCCTCACTGTCTATGTTGGTGGGGAGAATGTGGCATGGCAGAGCAGCTTACCAAGAAGCAGAGAAATGAGAATATGACACGAGGCCAAGGTAAGATAAAGCTCCAGGACATCCCCCAGTGACCGACTTCCTCTAGCTAGGGCTCATCTCCTATCTTTCACCAATCCAGTAATATTGTCATATTATGAATCCATCAAAGCATTAATCCATTCATCAGCCTCGTGACCTGATCATCTCTGGAAAGGCCATCACAGATACAACCAGAAATTTCCTTTACTAATCTCTAGTTATCCCTCAATCCAGTCAACAAAGAAAATTAGAAGAACACAGATTTGAAAATGCTCAAATGGAAAAGATACAGTTAAAAAAATCACAAGATAGCTAAAGTATGTCTCAAAATGATTTTTGGTCTTTGGGGGAGCTAAATTGGTCTCAAAATCAGAGATCCAGGTGCCTCTGCCTCCCAAGTGCTGGGATTAAAGGTGTGTGCTATGAAGCCTGACATGAAAATGATTTTTTAAATAATATTTCAGTAAAGCAGAAAATTATTTTTTTAATATTTTATTTATCATTTTTATTTTATGTGTATGAGTGTATTGCCTACATATGTGTGACTGCAGCTGTGTTTTTCAGTATCCACTGAGGTCAGAAGAGGATGATGGATTCCCCTGGAACTGGAGTTGCTAGCCACCATGTGGATGCTGGGAATCGAACCTGGGTTCTCTGCACAACCAGCTAGTGTTCTTAGTCACTAAGTAATCTCTCCAGCCCCAAAATAATTTTTAAAAAGATACCAATTACAAACTGAAATATTATTGAGCTATTAAGAAAAATGAAATTGTGTCATTTGCAGGTCAATGGATGGAGCTGGAAACAATCCTCCTGTGTGAGGGAATTCAGACCCAGAGAAATGAAAGTTGTGTGTTTTCTCTCATATGTGGATGCTAGCTTTGAACCTTTAGATATGTATGTTTCAATTAGAAAACCCATAAAAGTCAAGAAAGTAGTTAGTGGCCATTGGGGGGGGGTGGAAACAGATTTCAAAGGGGGGGAGATAGAATGTAATGATGTAGAGGGGAGAGGGAAATAAAGAAGAAAAGTTAAACAGTATAGGGGATGAGAGGGCAGGGGAGAGGAGGGAATATTGGGAGGAAACAGCCAACACTATAGGCCTTTTGAAAAAGTCATATGGAAACCTAGAACTGTAGAATGTTCCTAAGTGTATATATTAACATATATAATGTGGGAAATCCAGCTTGAATTGTGGGCTGGATTTCCATCTAGCACAGCATGGCTGAAGGTCTGGCCCCACCCCAAGGAGGAGCAAGCAGTATGGCCTAGGTGTGCAATGCTGGGTGGGGCACTGGTGTGCAGTGGCACAGAGTTGGGGGGGCTTATGATTGGTCCTGGAAACTGATGTCATTTGGTTTATAAAAGCAAGCTGTGGCAAGGAGTAAATTTGAATTTCATAGTAACATCATCACGGAATTCCTGGCCGTTATTTTTATTAATTATTGCACACATACAGGACAAGGTAGGCTTGCATTTCATTCGAGTGGCCAGTGGGTTGGAAAAAGGTTCCCTTTGTGGACCACCAATCTGGGTAGCTAGTGTTGTGAGTGGGTAGGCTGAAGGGAGGCCATCAGCCATCAGCCTGAAATTCCTGTCCAGGCCCTGGGCAAGTGAGAAGTCATGGCCAAGAGTGGAACACGTGTCTCGTGGGTCCAGGCTA
This sequence comes from Rhizomys pruinosus, assembly GCA_009823505.1. Lineage (NCBI taxonomy): Eukaryota > Metazoa > Chordata > Mammalia > Rodentia > Spalacidae > Rhizomys > Rhizomys pruinosus. Next base: position 3,137,538 of record VZQC01014413.1, on the reverse strand, counting down.
AGGGCCTGAGTTGGAGTTACCACTTAGGTTGGGCTACAGGAAGTAGCCAGCTGGTCTCTGCGCCCGAGAGGCCAGCTCCCCACAGTGTCCTCACGGACACTGTGTCCCCATCCCCCTTAGCAGGGCCTTGTGGTCCCTGTTTAGCATAAAAAGAAAGCTTCCAGCCAGGTGTGGTGGCATGTGCCTTTAATCCCAGCACTCGGGAGGTAGAGGTGGGTGTATCTCTGTGAGTTCAAGGCCAGCCTGGCCTACAGAGTGAGCTCCAGGACAGCTGGTACTAAAAGGGAGACCCTGCCTCAAAAATACAAAAAAAAAAAAAAAGATAGAAAGAAAAAAGAAAAACAAAACAAAACAAAACAAAGCTTCCTACAATATAAAAAAACGTAAATGGAGCCATCCTACAATGGGGGAACAACACCTACCAGACACCATAAGCTAGGAAATACTAAGTCCAGAGCCAGAAAGGGGTTACCTCTTTTGAAATTGTTGGCTGGGGAGGGGCATTCCCATAGACTCACGCCAAAATTACCGGCTATTGCCATTGCAATAACCAAGAAGATATCCTTCAAAACTTGGCAGTAAGACCCTATTGATGAAGAGAACAAGAACACATACTTGAGTCACAGAACATGGAAAAATCAAACTGGCCTGGCAAGGGATGCTCACTGTTGTGATAGTGTTACAAATGTTATGGAAGTAACCAACAACATTCTGATCAGATTCAAGGCCTACTCCACAACGTGGAACTCATACCTGTCACCAAGGTAGAAGACTTGTGAAAAGATAAGTTATGGACCCTGGGGGGAAATCTTACTACAATTATTCTGCTAAATGGACACAGTAGAAAATCAATTCCTAATGACTTATCACTATACCCATAAATTAGTACATCTCTCAATTCTCACTAGAGAAGCTTCTTTTTGCAGTAAATGGTATTTAAGACAGATACCCACAGCTGGTCAATAAACAGAGAATAAGAAACTGCATAGTGCTCAGCCCTAAGTGGGACACCTATATCACACCCCACCCACCCCAGGGACTGCTGCAGAGGAAAAGGTAGAAAAATACTAAGAGCCAGAGCTGGTAGATGATGATAGGGGAAGAGTGTTTTCTGAACATAACAGGGCAGTTGCACACATGAACTCACAGCAGTGGTGACATCATGCACAAGACCTGCTCAAGCTAAAGCCAGACAAAACCCAGCATGGAAGAGAGAGGCAGGCATGAATCCACCCCTAGTGGGAGAGCAATGCGCAAATGAAAGCTGATGGGTGAGGAAGAGTCAGTTTAACAGGGCAGCCCCTGGCAGATCGACAATGCTCCGTGGATGGCCACACACCCAAGAGTATATGGGTAGCTAAATTGGGCTTTATGTGTTTGAAAATAAATAAGGACATGCCGGGCGTGGTGGCGCACGCCTTTAATCCTAGCACTTGGGAGGCAGAGGCAGGCGGATCTTTGTGAGTTCAAGGCCAGCCTGGTCTACAGAGTCAGTTCCAGGACAGCTGGGACTACAGGGAGACCCTGTCTCGAAAAGACCAAAATAAATAAATAAGGACACAAACATGGGTGGGTAGGGAAAGGGGTAGATCTGGGAGAAGTTTGGGGGAGGGTAAATGTGGTCAAAATATACTGTGTAAAATTCTCAAAGAATTAATAAAAATATTTTAAAGACATCAATTATAAAAATATAAAAATGTTGTAGATAAGGATATTATCAGCTTCTATTGATTTTTTGGTTTACAGATGGTATAGTCTGTCTTTTGACATCACAGTCTTTTAAAAAATATATTGTGTTTTGCCTGCATGTATGCCAGAGCACCCTGTGTGCAATGCCTACAGAGGTCAGGGTAGGGCTTGGAATCCCCTGGAACTGGAATTGCAGACAGTTGTTTAGCAGCCATGTGGGCTCTCTACAGGCACAGCCGGTGCTGAGCTGACCTCTCCAGCCTGAGTCTTTCTTTTTTTCTTCACAATGGTCAGCAAACAGCAGACATTGAGTGAGAATTACTAAATGCTGAGCACAGCTGAGCTCCCTACAAGGGTGCTGCACTGTCACTACCTCCGTCTTCAGGTGGCCCTGCTGAGATGGCAAACTCCACAGATTTTTAAGGTCAGCATAAACAAAAGGGAAGGAAGGAGACATTTTCATTATTCCAGGTGCCCATTTGTAATTTTTTATTTAGTTTGGTTTTTTTTCCCCCATGGAACATTTGTAACACTATCACAACAGTGAGCATCCCTTGCCAGGCCAGTTTGATTTTTCCATGTTCTGTGACTCAAGTATGTGTTCTTGTTCTCTTCATCAATAGGGTCTTACTGCCAAGTTTTGAAGGATATCTTCTTGGTTATTGGACTTCCCCCATTGAATCTCATAACCTAGCATAAAATTTAGATACCCTGTGTTGAACATACTCTGTCTTAAGAAGAAAAACATTGGTTATAGAAGGAAAAATCTCCATAATGTAGGATATTTTAAAAACAGGATATTTTGAGCCATAAGTTTTGTATATAATTACTATTTTTATATATAATTACTATTAAAAATTAATAGAAGCGAAGACATAGTATGTTCTGAAGGACAAATGAAGGTAATGATAAATTTCCCTACAGAATGATTGGATTTAGTGAGCTGTGATGTCCCTGGAAGCCCCCAGGTGGCATTATAGCCTTGTTTTTCATAAGTTATTTGTTTTCATATGGCACGGATCAGAAACTCCTCTTATTCCAAAGGTAAACGTGAATATGAAAACTATTATTTTAATTTCTTTCATCTTAAGCAAGTGCTCATAATTCTGAAATATCTATGAATTCAAAATGTTCCGAGTAAAATAATATAAAGCATTTCCAAATACAATAATTCATAAACCAACATTTCCCAAAAGAATAAAATGCATTTTTTACTTTATGTAAAAATTGACTTTTTAAGAAGTCAGTAACAGATAAATATATATTCAGTATAAATTTCATCCAAAATAAATAATCTCAGTGAGAAGTAGAGGTTCCTTTGCAATTGTTACCAATTTTATTTGTGGCCTCTGAAAAATTGTTAATTTTCTAAGCTCATACTGTCTGATTTTCAAAACAAGAAAATTACATTTATAAAAGTGAAAAATATTTAACAAAACATGGGGAATAGATACGACAGCTTATTTTTCAGCTAATTATAAATGCTATTATTCACATAGTTAAAAATTATTTTCAGGTCCTTGATAGATATAATTCAATAATGAATTACTGTAATGAAAGGAATTAACATAATATGCCGCTTGATTATATCCAGTAAAATACAATTACAATTGCATTTTCAAGAGTTTTTATATCTAAGCATCCTATGCATTATTTTGAAAGTATATATTACAAATTTACCCAAATCATACTTCAGAAGTAGGTACAATATTCATTTATAGGGAATGATTTTGTAAGGACATTTGTGTTCACTTTAATTACTAAATAATCCAAGTGAAAGTTCAGCTTGCAATTCAAGTGAAAGTATGAAGTCTTTAATACTTCCCAATTTTATGTACCTGATGCTTTATCTAATTATCTCTAACATGATATACTAAGGTATTCAAATAAAATCATATATTGAGAAGCAATTATTTAATATTCACCTTGAAAATATCTTCCTATAAAGGTTCATACTAGGTTTAATTTTTTTCCAATTTTTTAAAAGATTTATTTTTGGCTGGGTATGATGGCACACACCTTTAATCCCAGCACTTGGGAGGCAGAGGCAGGTGGATCTCTGTGAGTTCAAGGCCAGCCTGGTCTATAGGGTAAGCTCCAGGCCAGCTGGGACTAAAGGGAGACCCTGTCTCAAAAAGATAAAAGAAGATTTATTTTTATTTTATTTATGTGTATATGTGTGTGTGTGTGTGTGTGTGTGTGTGTGTGACATGTGCAGGTGCCCTTAGACGTCAGAGGAGGGTGTTAGATCCCTTGAAGATGGAGTTACAAACAGCTGTGATGTGCTAACAGGGGTACTGGGGCCAAACTTGGGTACTCTAGAAGAGCAGCAAGTGCTCTTCACCACTGAGCCACCTCACTGGCCCCCTTTCCTAAAACACTGATAGGAATTCTCTGGTCTACATTTAAACTGAACAATTCAGTTCATTTTACAAATCTTGTTTTTCATCTTTATTGACTTTTTGTTTTAAATGTGGGATCCATTTCAAAATTATTTCAATTTTGGGAAGACTTTTTTTCATGAGTTTTTATTACTTTTCTCTTAGTAGTAGGAATTGAAGCTAAGACCTCAGCCACCGCTGATGTATACCTCCACCTTCCTACTAACTTTAAGGAGACCCAGCTATGGCAGCTTTTTTTTTTCTCTTTTTTTTTTTGGTCTTTTTGAGACAGGGTCTCTCTGTAGCCCCAGCTGTCCTGGAACTCACTCTGTAGACCAGACTGGCCTTGAACTCACTCTGTGCTTTAGGTGATTGAATGAAAAACATCATAAAATTTTAAGCCTGTAGCAGGGCATGGTGGCACACACCTTTAATCCCAGCTCTTGAAAAGAAGAGCTAGGCAATTATCTGTGAGTTCAAGGCCAGCCTGGTCTACAAAGTCAGTTCCATGTCTGTCTCAAAGACTTTTAGGATCAAGAAAACAAATGACCCAGTCAAAAGATAGTAGAGATCTGAACAGAGACTTCTCAAGAGAAGAAATAAAGATGGTGAAGAATCATCTTTAAAAGTGTTCAATATCGGGCTGGAGAGATGGCCTAGTGGTTAAGAGCACTGAAAGCTCTTGCAGAGGACCCGGGTTCGATCCCCAGCACCCACATGGCGGCTGAGAACCGTCTTTAACTCCAGTTCCAGGGGAATCCAACACCCTCTTCTGACCTCCCTGGCATTGCATGACACGGGTGCATAAATCTACATGCAAACAGTACATTCATACACATACAAAAATAAATAAAATTATATTAAAAAAGAGAGAAGCAGAGAGCACACTCAACTAAAAAAAAGGTGTTCAATATCATTAGTAATTAAGGAAATGCAAATTAAGACCACTTTAAGATTTCATCTTACCCCAGTAAGACTATGATCAACAAAACAAATGTACCAAATGTAGGAAAGGGTATGGGGGAAAGGGGAACACTCAGTCACTGATGGTGGGAATGCAAACTCATGCAGCCCCTATGGAAAGCAGTGTGGAGAACTTTTAAAAGACTCAAAATGAATCTACCATTTGACCCAGTCATACCACTCCTGGGTATATACCCAAAGGATACATCCTATTGCAGAGATATGTGCACAACCATGTTTATTACTGCTCTTTTCACAATGGCAAAGAGCTGGAAGCAACCCAAGTGTCCCTCAACTAATGAATGGATAATGAAAATGTGGTACATTTACACAATGGAGTTCTATGCAGCAGTAAAGAAAGACAGCATCATGAAATTTGCAGGTAAATGGATAGAACTAGAAACTATAATGCTTAGTCTCAGAAAAACAAATTATACATAGTGTCCCTCATTTTTAAAAATTTTTTAAGGGATTCTACATTATAAAAGCACAGTTGTTTTCAGATCACATTAACCTTGCTCAGTTTGCCATACAATTAGGTAATTGGTGCTAGCATCCACAGATGAGGGATACCAATTGTCGTTTGTTTTTCTGGGACTGTGTTACTTCACTCAGCATGATATCTTCTAGCACCAGCCATTTACATGCAAAGTTCATGATGTCATCTTTCTTTACCACTGCATAGAACTCCATTGTGTAGATGTATCACATTTTCTCTATCCACTTGTCAGTTGAGGGGCACTTGGGTTGGTTCCAGCTACTAGCTATTGTGAAGAAAGCTGAAATAAACATGGCTGTGCATGTATCTCTGCAGTAAGATGAGTCTTGTGGGTACATGCCCAGGAGTGGTATGGCTGGGTCAGGTGGCAAGTTCATTCCAAGTCTTCCAAGGGTTCTCCACAATGCTTTCCATAGTGACTGTACGAGTTTACATTCCCACCAGCAGTGGATGAGTGTTCCCCTTTCCCCACAACCTCTCCAGCACTTGGTATCATTTGTTTTCTTGATCCTAGCCAGTCTTATTGGAGTAAGATGATATCTTAAAGTGGTTTTGATTTGCATTTCCTTAATGATTAGTGATGTTGAACACTTCTTAAGGTGTTTCTCAGCCATCTCTAATTCCTCACTTGTGAAGTCTCTGTTCAGCTCTTTGCTCCATCTATTGAGTGGGTCATTTGTTTTCTTTCTTCTTTGTTTTTTGAGTAGTTTATATATTCTGGAAATCAATGCTTTGTCAGATGTATCTGCAGTGAAGGTTTCCTCCCACTCTGTGGGATTTCTCTTCACTTCCTTGATTGTTTCTTTTGATGTACAGAAGCTTTTGAGTTTAATGAGGTCCCATTTGTCAATTGTCGACCTTAATTCTTGTGCAGCTGCTGTCTGATTTAGGAAGTCTTTTCCTACGCCTATGTCTTGTAGTCTGCTGCCAACTTTTTCTTCTATCACCTTCAGAGTTTGGGGTTTCACGTTGAGGTCTTTGATCCATCTGGAGTTGACTTTTGTACAGGGTGAGAGGTAGGGGTTTAATTTCATTCTTCTACAAGTGGTGATCCAGTTTTGCCAACACCACTTGCTGAAGATGCTGTCTTTCCTCCATTGTGTCTTCTTGGCCCCTTGTCAAATATGAGGTGGCTGAAATTATATGTGCTCAAGTTTGGATCTTCAGTTTTGTTCCATCGGTCAACAGGTCTGTTTTGTACCAGTACCAAGCTGTTTTTATGACTATAGCTTTGTAGTATAGTTTGAAGTCTGGTATAGAGATCCCCACTGTATTGTTCTTTTCATTCAGGGTTGATTTGGCTATTTGGGGTCTTTTGTTTTTCCAAATGAAATTAAGGACTTTTTTCCCAAGCCTGTGAAGAAACTCTTGGGGATTTTAATTGAGACTGCATTAAATCTGTACAAGAGTTTGGGTAGAATGGACATTTTTACTATATTAATTTTCCCAATCCATGAGCATGGGAGGTTTTTCCATCTTCTGATGTCTTCTTCAATTCCTTCTTCAGGAGGTGTCCCTCATTTATGGATCCTATCGCTGCATGATGTTCTCCCTCCCTGCTCCGTTATCAGTGGTCATCCATAGATTTTTCCCAGTGCTGCCCAGCCAGGCAGGCACAGTTTCTGGGTATCCTGCGGCAGCAGGAATGGGGAGGGAGAACGTTCCAGGGCTCAGTAGACAGACAAACCCAATAATGGGCCAGTAGCAATTCCACCAAGAAATAACTCAGTTTATTGGCAACAAGTAAAGGTTTTTATACCAAAGCTACCATGCTTTGGGGATCCGGGGGTGTGAAGGACAGCAAGGCAGTTATGAGCCAACATGGCTCTTACTGGGGGCAAAAAACTCCCAGGCGTGTTTGGTAAATAGGAAGTGTGACATCAAAAAGGAGGCCTCAGGTTATGATATTTCACTTGGCAAGCAGGGATCAATCCATCCCAGCTTGCGGATGGTGGGCATGGAACCCCACAGTGCTTGAGCCAAACAGAGTACCATCCCAACAGTATCCTAGCACCAAATCCTACATGTATGTCAAGGTGGGTAATTTGTTAATAAAAATACCACATTGACTGATACTACTATAGATTAAGCTCAAAGTTTATGTCTCTGTTTTCCTCAGTCCTAAGATTTATGAGAAAGAATAAGCTCTTTTTTAAAATAACAGCAAAATATACATCAACATGCTATGTAATTTAGGAATGTAAAGTTAAATGTCTTTTTACCTGCATGCAAATTTGCTGTTAAACTGTGAATCCCTAAATGTGTTTTGGAATTAACCTATAGTTTATTTTCAGACTTTATAAATCTGATATATGTGTGGAGTGTATAGATGTATATTTTGGAGTAATATAAAACCGAAAAAAAAACATACATCCACTTGCTATGTAATTTAGGAATGTAAAGTTATATTTCTTTTTACTTGCATGCAACTTTACTGTTAAAATGTGAATCCCTAAATGTGTTCTGGAGTTAACATATAGTTTATTTTCAGACTTTGTAATTTTGCTATGTGTGTGGAGTGTATATATACACATTTGGAACTAATATAAAATTAAAGGAAACAAAAAAATCATAGGCCTCTGTTTCATTTTTCCTGCCACTTACAATGTTGTTTTAGAGAATCCGTACCGTGACTGGGAGAAACTGTGTAATTAGAGAAATAACAATCAATTGGGGGGAAAAAAAACACTCTAATTATTTATCCTGCCCTTCAGGTGTAAAGTCACTCTCAGATAGGGATCCAGACCCATTTAGAATGGATTGATTAAATAAAATTAGATTGGTTAAATTAGAAACTACAGCTATAGCTTGGAAAAAGTATCTACTCTAATAACTGTACATAGATAGTACCTTAGTAGTTCCTTTAGACTGATGATTTCAGAGTCCAAATGATTCTGTTTTGTGGATCCATAAGCACTTTTCCAGCAATAACCCATTTTCACAGTTTTTCTGCAGATTATGCTTGGTGCTGCTTACCCTATCAAGACCAGAATTGGACTACAGAAGATCCAACAGTACAATACACTCTTATAATGCCCATCGGTCATATTCAATAGCTCTGAATATTTTGACAAACTTGGTTTTCCCCTTTGTTAAAAGTCTTTGTTGTTGTTGGTAGCCGGGTGTGGTGGCTCATGCCTTTAATCCTAGCACTTGGGAGGCAGAGGCAGGTGGATCTTTGTGAGTTCAAGGCCAGCCTGGTCTACAGAGTGAGTTCCAGGACAGCTGGGGCTACAGGGAAACCCTGTCTCAAAAAGACAAAAAAAAAAAAAAAAGTCTTTGTTGTTGCATTAAAGCAAATTCACTATATTACATTTTTGTCATTTCAACCTTAAATATTTCTATATACATCTCTGTAAAATAAGAACATTTTTATAATATCAAAATATGATCAGACCTACAAAATTAACAAAGATTCTTAAATATCGCCTAATAGCAAATTTTCCTTATTTATGTAAAGATATTCTTTTATAGTTAACGTGCTATTTTTCTTTATTTTGTTTTTGCAGTACTGGGCACTGAACCCAGTGTTCTGTCTATGCTAGGCAAGAATTTTGCCTCTAGGCTAATGCTCCCAGACTACTCACTCTAAAACAGAATTCTACATTTGGGTTCAATATTTCTTGATTTTATTCACTTCTATTCTGAACTTGTCCTTTAGTCACAGGGCCTTATATCTAAGACATTAACTTCAGGCACACCTTTCTAATCCTCGTGTCAGCCTCAGTATATTTCTAAGCACTTCAATGATTATTTCAGACATCCTTCCTGCTTCTCACCTCAATACACACAAGCTTTGATGCTCATACTTTCTGCAGTTTGTTAAGGTTATAACAAAACCCTAATAAAAAGGTCCTTTTCATATCAAAATTAAAATCACATTTGATTTTTACATATAGTGTATGACTCATACAGCTTTAATAATAATTCAATGAGCCTAAAATATTTTTTGCTCTATTAATGCCATACTGAAGATCATGTCTGGTTAAATTTAAAATGTGACATGGCTCCTTTTTTGTCCTGTGTTTCTAGTAATTATCCCATATAGAATCTATTTTCTTTGTATAATTAAAAATAATTTATTTTTATTTTATATGTATGAGTGTTTTCTGCATGTATCTAAGTAAGCAAAGTCCACAGAGGGCATCAGATCCCCTGGAACTGGAGTTACAGACTGTTGTTAGCTTATATGTGTGTGCTAGGAACCAAACCTCAGGTACTTTGCAAGAGTTGCCAGTGCTCTTAACAACTGAGCCACCTCTCTAGCCCTTGGGATCTTATTCCTTTACATCTCAGCTTAAGTCTATACCCATTGTCTTCTTCCTTTTTCACAGAGCATTTTAAATTGAAAGTGTAAATTTCCTCAATACTTACACCCAGAAAATCTGAACCCTTCATAAATATCTCAGAAAGGATTTTCCATTATTCTTATTCTAATAAAAGTCTAATTCCAGGTCCTCTTAGGAAAGAAGGCATGTAATTGTGCTAAATTTCTCTAATAAAAAGACAGATGGGGTTGGAGGGATGGCTCACTGGTTAAGGGTACATAACTGTTCTTGCAGCAGATCCACGTTTGGTTCCCAGAACCCAAGTCAGACGGCTCACGACTGCCTGTAACTCCAGCTCTGGGGCATCCAATGCTCTCTCCTGGCTCCCACAAGCACTATATTCACGTTGACAAAACCACACACAGACATATACATATATGCATAATTTAAAATTTTTTTTAATAAAATAGGGCTATGGAGATGGCTCAGTGATTGAGAGCACTTGCTATCCTTCCAGAAAATTCAAGTTTGATTCCCAGCATCCATGTTGGGCATCTCACAACCACCTGTAGCTCCAGCTCCAGGGATATCTGATGCTTCTGGCCTCCCCAGTCATCTGCATTCACATACACACATGCACGCACACACATACACACACACACACACACACACAATTCAAAATCAATCTTTTGAAAAATAAGATAAAATAAAAATTTTTTAAAAAGAGGCAGATGGTGGGACTAAATTTTGGAAAACTTCAGTATACTGTTAAAAAAAAAAAAAAACATGGTAAGATTTTAAAAGTATTAGCCAGGCGTGGTGGTGCACAACTTTAATCCTAGCACTTGGGAGGCAGAGGCAGGTGGATCTTTGTGAGTTCAAGGCCAGCCTGAACTACAGAGTGAGTTCTAGGACAGCTGGGGCTGCAGGGAGACCCTGTCTCGAAAAGACAAAAAATAAATAAATAAAAGTATTAAAAGGGGCTGGAGAGATGGCTCAGCAGTTAAGAGCACTGGCTGTCCTTGCAGAGGACCTGGGTTTGACTCTCAGTACCCACACATTGGCTAACCACCACCTATGACTCCAGTTCCAGGGGATCTGATGCCCTCTCTTGACCTCCATGGCCATTGCATGGCACAGATGCACCTACCTACATGCAGGCAATACACTCATAAACATAAAATAAAAATAATAAATACAACATTAAAAGAAGTATTAAGAACCAGGGGTGGTTGGGCATACCTTTAATTCCAGCACTCAGGAGGCAGAAGCAGGCAGATCTCTGTGAGACTGAGGGGAGCCTAGTCTACATATTGAGTTCCTGGACAGTTGGGGATACAGGGAGAATTTGTCTCAAAAGGACCAAAAAGGAGGAAAAAATGTACTAGGAAATAAATAAAAGAAAAACATATATAATGCAAACACCTGCAAAAGGAAGCTGGTATACCCACAAGAATCACAGGCAAAATAGGGGGATCATAGGAGACAGATATAGAGGGGGAAACAAGGAAAATGAGGATAGTTTATGTGGGGAGTGAGGAGAGAAGGTTAGACAAGGAGAGAGGAAAGATAAACAATGCTTAGCTGGCAGGAAAAAACAGAAGGAAATGTATTAGTTCAAAAGTTTAGTAAAAATACACATGCAATATCTGTACATGAATGCATGTGAATAGCTGAATGCTATGTAACAAGAAACAGTACCGAGCAGGAGGAACCTCCCTTCAAGTTGTTGGTTGGGTAGTCCAAGAGACTCCCAAAATTACAAGGCTATTTCCACAGCCCTTGATTATCTTCCAGAACTCGAAGGTAAGATCCTATGCTGAAGACAGGACATACTTTGGACACAGGACTTGGAGCAATGGAGCGGGAACTGACCTGAAAGCCTCCTCCCTGAGGGCTAGCTCTTATAATTCTGGAGGACACTATGCAAATTGCTATGGGAAAAAAAATCTATCAGTATTCCAACCCCACGCTTTAAGGCCTAAAAACCACAACAATGACTGGCACAACAAACTAATCAGTGCAATAGTGGCACTTTTATCTTGGGGATAATCAACAGCTACCAATTGCACTTAAAGCCCACTCTGTGGGAGGGAGCTCCTGTGTGGCACTGTAAATATAGCCAAATACAGATGGCTGAAGAGATCAGAGATCCTAGAGAAAACCCTACCTCTGTCACATCCCTAGACAAATGTAATTTCTTACTGTATGCTAAATATGGATCCTTAAATTGACAGACAAGTATACCATTCACCGCTCAAAGAAATTTATTTTATTTTTATAATTTTTAAGCCAATGTTTTATTGAAGCTCTGTGAATTTTGTACAAATCAAATTACATTACAAATAAAATCTAGACCTGTGCCCCCTCCCTGCCCCCCACCCCACCAGAGCTCATGCATTCTGCCAAACATGTTTTTCATCTTTTTCTCAGTCTCTCTCAAAATTCTCAATGCAGAAGTTTACTGTTTCCAGCAGAAGTTCACCGTTTCAGTCAGTTCTTTGACCCGGTCTTGTTGTCGTTATTGTTGTTGTTATTCCTTCCAATATGTATCACTCCAAAATATGCATACATGCATGCCACATATATCATAGGTTTTAGCATCTTCAGCTTATGATTTTTTTTATTAGGCTGAAAGATGTCATGTTTAAATTCTCCTCCTTGGCAAGCCCAAACCACCATCAGTTCTGCCCTTGTGTTCCACATTGGGGTTTTCCCTTCCCATGGTCCCCCAAATGAGGTACAGTAACACTACGTCCTGTCTTGATCTTCCTGTACTGGTCTCCATGATACAGCCTGGGTAATCCAACAATGGCAGTCTATACTCTGAAGAAGTGGAAACCCCAGTAGTAGCTCAGTCCATAAGTTGGATGTCTCAGCAGTCCCCATCTGGCACTGAAGGTTTGGAGGATTCTTGGAGAGACATGAGTCTTCAGTCCATATTAGAAGGTTGAAAAGCTTTGTCTTCTCATGTCTTTGAAGGATGGCAAAAGCAGTGGCAGCCACAGGGTAGCTGCACTTGCCAGTAAGACAGACAAAACAACTGTGCTCTTTTGTCTTTTTACTAAGATCTCAAGTTTTATACCTGAAGTACAATTTCTCAGGCCTTACTATTTATTTCTTTCTGGTTATACTTTCCTTTTAGATGTTTAAGGCCACACAGGTAGCCCAGATTAACCAAGGTTTTTGTTTTCTCAAGGTCAGTTGAGGATCTGGTTCTCAAGGTCACTCAGGTTTGGGTGGGGAGGGAGCCCCTGGCTCCTTTCGGCTTTTCAATCACCAGGTTCCATCCACTTGAGGACGAAGTCAGGTCTTACTAGACCAGGCTTTCCTTTTTGAAGCATGAACAGACTTTCCTCTTTATAGACTGGACACTGGCTGAAGTCCCATTAGTGGATCTTCCTGCACAGAAATACTGGTGACTCACATTTGCAGGACATTTCAAGAGATGCCCCCATGTATAGTCCCCTGGGTCTTAGTTGACCTCTAAGGGCAAGGAACAAAGTTATCCCTTAAGACCCTCGGCCAAATTGGTATGGGCATTAAGAATGGTGGTTAAGCATCCAGAAAGGCTAAGTTACACCAGCCTGATACTTTTAACTACTGTATAATATTTTAGAAAAGGCTTGGACAAAAGCTCAAGCAGCCTTGTATAAGAAATACTAAGAAGCACTCCCATAAAATAAATACTGTGGTTAGACATAATGTCATGACAAACTATTTTTTCTGCATTCCTTTGATCTTATATTACTCTAAAGTATACATACATATCCTTCATCCATATACCAAAACTTCCTAACTGAAAATAAATGGTAGCTTAGTTCTAGAACCTGTTAAGGGATTCACAATATAAGAGCACAGTTGTTTTCAGGAATATAACATTAATGTTGTTCAGTTTGCCTTACAACTAGGTAATTGGTGCTAGCATCCACAGATAAGGGATACCATTCATCGTTTGTTTTTCTGGGACTGTGTTACTTCACTTAGCATGATATCTTCTAGCTTCATCCATGTACAAAGCAATTTATTTTTGCATCAGATGGAAACTATTACAGAGTTCTACAATGGTCACACACAGAGAGATCCACAGCCCTACTTGACACATCTACAATGGAACCTTTACATCTAAGTCTCTCACAAAGCATGACATAAAATGGGTTAAAGATTAGAGAGAATACTAGTGCATTTTTTAACTCTTACCTGCAAAAATTCCTCGTGCAACAGAGTACTATGCATACAGAAGGCCACAGTGGGCCAAAGTGTAGAGAATAAGAGACTGCAGAACATGGGTCCCTGAACAGGGCTTCTGCATTAAACTTCACCCATGCAAGGCTCAGTGGCCACTGCAGAAGAAGGGGCAGGAAGATTGTAAGAGCCAGGGGAAGAGGTGCATGACCATAGGAAACAGGCTCCAGGGACCTCGCTCATATGATTTACAGCAATGGTGACAGCATGTACCAGACCTATGCAAACTCAGTCAGACAAAACCAGCACAGAACTGGGGAGATGAGCAGGATGGCTCAACTTTGGTGAGGAGCCATTGGTGGCTGATTACTGTGGGTGAGAAAGAGTTGATCTTTTTATTTTTATTATTTGGGGGGGGGATATTTTTGAGACAGGATCTCCCTTTAGTCCCAGCTGTCCTGGAGCTGGCCTTGAACTCACAGAGATCCACCTACCTGCCTCTGCCTCCCAAGTGCTAGGATTAAAGGCGTGCGCCACCACACCCGGCAGAGTTGATCATTTTAAGGGAGTGATGCTAGACTATATGAACAGGCTCCAGCAGATAAACTCACAAAGAGGGACATTTGGGTACACAAACTTGACTCGATAGGCCTTGACATATATGCATGAAGTCCTGTGGCCAAGTTATGAGTGGATGCAGATAAAGAAGGGGTGCCAAATGTGATTAAGCTGTATTGTATGAAAGCCACAAAAATTCAATAAAAAATAAGTATCTCCCTTGCTTTTGAGATTGACCTTGCGATCCACCCAAGTTGTTGTATTAATTGCTCATTTTTTTTTTTTTTTGTCTTTTTGAGACAGGGTCTCCCTGTAGCCCCAGCTGGCCTGGAACTCACTCTGTAGACCAGGCTCACCTTGAACTCACAAAGATCTGCCTGCCTCTGCCTCCCAAGTGCTAGGATTAAAGGTGTGCATGCTCATTTATTTTTATTGGGTAGAAGTTGTCCATGGTTTGAATACACTACTTTATGTTTAACTATTCACTTATTGAGGAATATTTTGGTTACTTCCAATTTGAGGTGGTTGTGAGTGAATATGTTATAAACAATTACATACAAATTTGTGGATGACATAACCTTCATTTCTATATAATGAATGCTTAAGAGTGAAATATCTGGGCCACATAAGTATAGGTTTACCTTCTTAAACTGAAAAGTCACTTAAAATTAGTGGCTGGGGGAGAATAATGAGCAAAATAATATTTAAGGCATAAAACCACAATATTATAGATAGAAAATTATACTTTGTACTATGAAATACTTATTTCATAGAAAGATGTATTTTAATTTACATGTACCTAGTAATGTGGCCTCAAAATTACAAAGCAAATGTTACATAATTAGAGGTTAAAAACAGACAAATATGGGGCTGGAGAGGTGGCTCAACAGGTAAACACACTGTCTGCTCTCGCAGATGACCTGAGTTTGATTTCCAGCACTCACATGGCAGTTAACAAAGGTCTGCAACTGTAGTTCTGGGGAATCTGATGCCTTCTACTGATATCCACAGCCATAGCATGACATGGGTGCATTCACATGCATGCAGGCAATACACTCATACCATACACATAAAACTAAAAAAAATTTTTTTAATAGACAGACCCATAATTATGAATAAAAAATGACTATATAAATTAAACAAAAAAGAAGAAACTAGATTTATATAAAAGGAACATTACACCAAACAACTCAAATGAACATAGAACATTTTCAAAAGAGCTGTGTTTCAAAGAAAATCTGAACAAATTTTAAACAACTATTATCAAACAGAACATGTCCTCCAACTACAATGCAGGTAAGATAAATGTCAGTATTAAAAGAAAACGTCTGAGTGATTCCCAGGGCCCAGCAAAAGGGACCAAGTTTCCAGAGCCCTAAAGACAAGGGGTGGCACACCAAAATACGGACTCATTTTCCACTCTGCCTTCATTGGCCGAGCAGCTGCCAGGAACAAAGGCCGCATCTCCCGATACCTAGCAAACAAATGCAGTACTGCATCATGAATTGATTGCTCCTCTGAGGTGCCTACAAGTGTATTTGGGGAGAAACTCCGAGAACAAGTTGAGGAGCGGCTGCCTTTCTATGAGACTGGAGAAATTCCATGGAAAAATCTAGAAGTCGTGAAGGAAGCAATGGTTCAGGCAGAGGAAGCAGCTGCTGAGATTACCCAGAAGCTGGAAAAACAGGAGAAGAGATGCTTGAAGAAGGAAAAGAAGCAACTAGATACATTGGCCCTGGCCTCTTCAGAAAACAGTAGTGTTCCATAAGAACATGAGGAGATATGTGAAAAACCCAAAAAGAAGGAAAAAAGGCCCCGAGAGGTTCCTCGGGAAAATGGAATGGAAGAGCCACCTGGCCCTTCTTCCCCTTCCCCTAAATGAAAGAAAAGGAAAGCTCTCCCCAAGGCGGAGTTGACCCCGAAGAGGCTGCTACCACCGGCACAAGACCTCCTGTTCGGAAGAGGAAGAAGTCTGCACCTAAGAAGGAAGTGGCCAGTGAACCGGAAGAGACTGCAAACGTGACTGTCCCTAAGAAAAAAGGGAATATTCTTCCAAGGAGCCAGCTAGCCCCGTAAGCCCTGGGCCTGAAGCTGTTGCTGGCAACAAGAGTGTCACAAAGAAAAAGAGAAAGTTCCAGAAAACACCTCAGGAAGATTAGAATGGACTTTTGAGTGGAGAGGCATGCCCACAACAGTTACCTTCCCAACTTCATGATTAACCCCAATAAAAATCGCAAAAGAAAAAAAAAATAAAAAAAAGGAAAACCAGGCAGGCCAGGCAGGTAAGAGACCTGCTCTCAGCTTTCCCCATGCAAGACGAGGCAACACGCACAACAAGGCACACGCACCCACTCAGAGTCTGACCCTTAGACCACAGTTCCAGCTTAGGCTCAGCTATAGCTTAGCTCTCAGTGGCTCCAGCTCTGGTTCCCAACAGGTGAGACAGAGTCTTGACCACCCACCCAAAGGCCAGACTCTCACACCAGTGATCAGCACCCATCAGGTGAGACAGAAGTCCAGAGGCCAATACTGCTCTAGTGATATTCCAGAATCCCAACCCATTATCTTGGGAACACTTGGGCCATTCCCCTAGCTCCAGGCTAAGCTTTCCTGGCCCTAGACCCAGATCCAGATGCTTAGAACCAGCCACAAGGAGCTGGTAGGCATACTTCACGCAGTGCAGGATTCAAGCTGACCTGATCATTACCTGTCCTCAGCCTCTGGAGAAGCACCAGAGGGGGAGAACTAGCCAGCCCCTCAGTACAAAATCAAAAGAGAGAACCTGAAGCCTAGACTATCCAGCCTTTCATAACTAAGAAGGCAATGAAGCCATGAAGAAAACAAGCAAAGTCAGTCTTCAAGTCAACAAAGAAACACTTTTTTGTGTGACAGAATACAAACAACAAAACAAATTCACATGTCAAAAGCACAATGAAAAAAACAATAGCATACGAAATCCAAATAACAAGTGCCCACTGAATACTACCACTCCTGTAGAAGCCTCCTACAATGAGAACTCCCTGGAGGTAACCCAGGACACAGATCTTAAAAGAACCATCATAAACAAATTCAAAGAATTCAAAGAATTCAAGGAATTCAATTAAAACACAGACAAATGAATCAAAGAACTGGAAGGAGATAGAGATAGGCTAAAAGAAGAGAATGATAAACTTCAGAATGAATTCACAAAAGATATGTAAATACTGAAGGAAATTCAGGCTGAAATGCAAAAGGAAATCAAACACTGGAAATCAAAAATCCAGTCAACAGGAAAGGATGGGAGAAAGCCTCAGTAACAGAATGAATGAAGCAGAAGATAGAATATCAAGACTAGAACATAACATGCAAGAACTGGAATGCTCAAGCAAAGATTATGAAAAATTTAAAAAAATAGGAGTGGAATAATCAGGAAATGTGGGACACCATGAAAAAATCAAACCTATGCATCATAGGAAGGAGAAGAATCCCAGGATAATGGTACTGACCAGATCTTCACAGAATTATAACAGAAAATTTCCCCAAATTGAAGAAAGACATACCCATACAAATATAAGAAGCACATAGAACCCCAAATAGACAACACCAGAAAAGAAATTCCCCATGCCATATCATAGTAAAAACACTAGATAACCAAAATAAAGACAGAATACTGAAAGCTACAAGAGAAAAACAAGTTACATATACAGGGAAACCCATCAGAATTACAGCTGACTTTTCAGTGCAAATGATGAAAGCCAGAAGAGCTTGGACCAAAGTATTCCCAGTTCTAAATGACTATAGTTGCCAACCCAGGTTACTTTACCCAGAAAAAATGTCAATTATAATTGGAGAAAGAAAAAATTTTCATGACACAAACAAGATGAAAGAAGTCATGTCCAGAAAACCAACCCTTCAGAAAATACTTGAAGTAATTCAAAGAGCAGAGGAAAGGAGTGACTGTTCCCAAGTGACAAGAGCAAGTAATTAATGAAGGTATAACTGTGGAAACACAAACCTAGACCAAAAATGCAAACAGAAAGTAAATTGATGGGAAGCAATATACATCTCTCCGTAATAACCTTAACTATTAATGGTCTGAAGAAATAATAACCTTAACTATTAATGGTCTACAAGAAACCCATCCTACCTTCAAGGACAAGCACCATCTTAAGGTGAAAGGGTGGAAAAAATATTCCAAGAAAATGGTACCAAGAAGCAAGCAAGAATTACTATTCTAATATTAGACAAAATAGACTTCAAATTAAAACTAATCAGAAGAGACGAAGAAGGTCACTACCTTCTTATCAAAGGAACAATTAACCATGAAGATTTCACAATCATGAGTATATACACACCTAATTCTGATGCACTGGACTTCATAAACACAATTCTACAGGACTTTAAGGCACAGATTAATCCCAGCATACTAATAGTGAGTGACTTCAATACCCCACTGTGCCCATTGCATGGGTCGATAATAAACAGAGAGACATCTGAACTGAACAATACGATACACCAAATGGCCCTAACAGATATTTACTGAATATTCCACCCAAACACAAAAGAATATACTTTCTATTCAGCACCCCATGAAATGTTCTCCAAAATCAACCACATACTGGGACGCAGAACAAACCTCAACAAATACAAAAAAAAAATGAAATAACTCCACTCATTCTATCAGACCACAATGCAATAAAGCTTAATATCAACACCAGAAAAAGCCCTACCATCTACAAAAACTCATGGAGACTAAACACACACTCCTGAACAATGAATAGGTCAAGGGAGAAATAAAGAAAGAAATAAAAGTATTCCTCAAATTAAATGAAAAGGACAAAACCTATGGGACAATTTAAAAGCAGTACTAAGAGGGAAATTTATATCCCTAAGTGCCAACATTAAAAAAAAGAGCACAAATAAATGACCTAACACTGCAACTAAAAACACTTGAGAGACAACAAAAAATTAATGCTAAACCCAAGAAGAAATAATAAAAATCAGAGTGGAGATCAATGAAATAGAAACAAAGAAAACAATACAAAGAATCAATGAGTCCAAGAGCTGGTTCTTTGAAAGGATAAACAAGATAGACCCTTAGCACAGTTAACTAAAAGAAAGACAGAACAACTCCAAATCAAGAAAGAGATAAAAGGGGAAACATCACAATAGATAACAAAGATCCAGAACATTATATGGAATACTTTTAAAAACCTATGCTCTATTAAATTTGAAAACCTAAGAGAAATGGGTGAATATCTGAAATCATGGAGATCACCAAGAAGAGATCAATAGCTTAAACAGACCTATAACATATGAGGAAATTGAAGCAGTAATATAAAACCTCCCAACTAAAAAAAGCCAAGGCTCAGATGGATTTATGACAGAATTCTATAAGACAGTTTACAATAAATGTCATAAAGCACATAAATGAACTGAAAGACAATACCACATTGTCATCTCAATTGATGTGGAAAAGGCCTTCAATAAAATTCAACATGCCTTCATGTTTAAAGTTCTAAAGGGAATTGGACTGGAGGGAACATTCTTCAATATAATTAAAGCCATATACAACAAGTCCATATCTAACATCATTCTAAATGGGGAAAAATTAGAAACATTTCCCTTAAAGTCAAGAACCTGGCAAGGATGCTCCCTATCTCCACTCCTTTTCAATACAGTGCTTGAAATGTTCAATTGAGCAATAAGACAAGAAAAGGAAATTAAAGGAGTAATAACTGGAAAAGAGGAAGTCAAGCTATCCCTTTTTGCAGATGACATGATAGTGTACCTAAAATTCTACCATAAAATTCCTAGAAACAATTAACAGCTTCCATAAAGTGGCAGGTTGCTAAATTAATCTAGAAAATCAGTAGCCTTTCTTTATGCCAACAACAACCAATTGGAGAAAAAATACAGGGAGAACTTCCCATTCACGATAGCCTCAAAGATATATAAAATATTTCAGAACAAATGTGACCAAAGACACTAAAGATCTCTATAATGAAAATTTTTAATCCGTCAAGAATGAGATTGAAGATGACACCAGAAGATGGAAGGCCCTCCCATGTTCATGGATTAGAAGAATTAATATTGTAAAAATGACCTTCCCACCCAAAGTAATATATAGATTCAGTGCAATCCCCATTAAAATTTCCATGACTTTCTTCACAGATTTAGGGGGAAAAATCCTAAAATTCATATGGAAAAACAAAAGACCCCAGATAGCCAAAGCAACCCTGAGCAAAAAGAGCAATGCAGGGGGATTACTATATCAGACTTATAACAAACTATATTACAGGGCTATAGTCCTAAAACCAGCATGGTACTGGCACAAAAACATATCTATAGACCAATGGAACAAAATTGAAGATCCAAACTTGGGCACATGCAATTTCAGCAACCTCATATTTGACAAAAGGGCCAAGAAGACTCAATAGAGGAAAGACAGCAACTTCAGGAAATGGTGTTGGCACAACTGGATCACCATTTGGAGAAGAACAAAATTAAACCCCTACCTTTCACCCGGTACAAAAATCAACTCCAAATGGATCAAAGACCTCAATGTGAAACCTGAAAATCTGAAAATGATAGAAGAAAATGTTGGCAGTAACCTATAAGATATAGGTGTAGAAACAACTTTTTAAATCAGATAGCAGCTGTGCAGAAAATAAGGTCAACAATCGACAAGCGGGACTTCATTAAACTCAAAAGCTTCTGTACAGCAAAAGAAACAATCAGTGAAGTGAAGAGAAAACCACAGAGTGGGGGGAAACCTTCACCAGTGACACATCTGACAGATTTAATATCCAGAGTATATGAATTATTCAAAAAACAAAGGTGCAAGAAAACAAATGACCCAATCAAAAGATGGAGCAAAGACCTGAACAGAGAATTCACAAATGAAGTAAAGATGTCTGAGAAACACCTTAAAAAGTGTTCAACATTGCTAGTAATTAAGGAAATGCAAATTAAAACCACTTTAAGATTTTATCTTACCCCAGTAAGACTGGCTATGACCAAGAAAACAAGTGATATCAAATGCTGGAGAGGTTGTGGGGAAAAAGGAAAATTCATTCACTGCTGGTGGGAATGCAATCTCATGCAACCCCTGTAGAAAGCAGTGTGGAGAACTCTTAAAAGACTCAAAATGAACCTACCACTTACCCCAGACATACCACTCCTGGGTATCAAAATATTCAGCCTATTGCAGAGATATGTGCACAACCATGTTTACTGCAGCTCTTTTCACAATGGCAAAGCGCTGGAAGCAACCCAAGTGTCTCTCAGATGATAAGTGGATAAAGAAAATGTGGTACATCTACACAATGGAGTTCTATGCAGTGGTAAAGAAAGACGACATCATGAAATTTGCAGGTTAATGGATGGAACTAGAAGCCATTATGCTAAGTGAACACAGTCCCAGAAAAACAAACGAAGTATGGTGTCCCTCATTTGTGAACACTAGCACCAAATCTTTATATCTATGGCTGATATCCCAGGCCATGTCTTCACAAATGGAATATTTGTGGCAATTTTCACCTCAGTGGCAGTAGTGTGCTTAGTGGTTATGTGTATCATTTATAAAGTTGACTTGGTTCTATTCTATAAGCAATTAGTGCAAAGAGATGAAATATTAACAGGTACCACATTATAATCATTCATCTTGTTTTATGCCTTCATAGCTAACCTTAATAAATAAAGCATTAATCTTCATCTCATTCTGATTGTACTATTGATAATCTATAGAAGAGGTTTCCAAAGGAAAAAAAATTACTCTGTATGTAGCACCCATGATATATTGCAAAACTTTCCTTCTATTTACTTGTGTGTTGTCAGTATGTTTCTTTCATTGTTTCACATGTCCCCTGTGTCCCCCTAAATGCCTCCTGGAGCCCAAGATATTTCTACCTGATTGAGTTATACACACTCCCCTACATATCTTATGCAGTGCATACACTCAATAAAGTTTGTTTACATTAAAAAAAGAAACCTGGGCATCGAGATAGTACAATAGGTAAAAGTGATTGTTGTACAAACTTGAGAACTTGAGTTAGATCCCCAGAACCCACAAAACCTGGATGCAGTGGGTTCTCACTATAATATCAGCACTCCTAAGGCAAGATGGGAGGTGGAGACAGAAGCTGAGAAGTACATGGGTCAGCTAGCCTGAAGTGCACAGGACGGCAAAAATAAGAAAGGCCCTGCTTAAATAAGGTGACAGCTGACTCCTGAAAGTTCTCCTCTGATCTCCTCATGCACACCATGGCACACAAGCACCTTCACACTCACAAACATACACATGCACACACACACACACACACACACATACACATATACCACATACTTGTGCACACTCCACATGTGACTATATATATACATACACATCCAAAACATTTTAAATTTTTCTATACATGTAAAAAAACAATAAATCTAACTGTAAATGTTATGAGGGCTGAAGAAGAAATCATAGAAATATATTAAAGGTTTTACTTGATTATTACTACAAGGTAATTGTACAGAACAGAGCATGATGTTTCAGAACATGTACACATTGTATAATGACCAAATTGGGGTAATTAGAATGTCCATTCCACAGTGATATTCAAAATTCTCTCTTGTTTTCAAACATCCATATTTGAAATTTCAAATATCCATATTCTTGTTTATAGTCACTCTCCTCATACCCCACCACAACTCTCAGAAAAATAAAAAGAAAATGATCTGAAAAATCAAAATACCAAAACTTGTGGGATTTAAAGGAGTGCTTCAAGAGAAACCTGTAACATTAAATGAATATTAGAAAAGAAGGCTGAAAATTGAGGCAAACATTATTTACAAGAAGTTAGGGAGAGGAAAGAGAATTAAAGTAAAAAGACAGAAAACAAAGATTATATCAAAAGAGGTAAAATGGTGAAGCTTTACAACAAAGATTTAACAAAACAAAAAAGATTTTATTGAAGAAGTGGAGCGATGACTCAGCAGGCAAGAGCACTGGCTGCTCTCGAAGGGGACCCAGATTCAATTCCCAGCACATACATGGCAGTTAACAACCATCCATAACTCCAGTTCCAGGGCAATCTAATGCCCTCTTTTGACTTCCAAGGGCATTGTACAACATGGGTAGACTTACACCATGCAAGCAATACACTCATACACATAACAAAAGTAGTAAAACATTTTAAAAATTTTATTGAAAACACTGTTAAAATTGACAATCATGGGTTAGGGAGACAGCTCAACCCATAATGTTATTGCACTGCAACTGTAAGAACGCAGGTTTGATTCCCAGAACCCATGTTACAAAGCTTGATGAGTGATGCATGATTATAGGAAGGGGGAAAAAAAAAAAAAAAAAAGGAAGGGGTGGTTCCTCAGGACTCACTGACTATGCAGCTTAGCTGTCTTGGTGAGTTCCAGGCCAGTGAGAGACCCTGTTTCAATGTTTTTTTAGGTACCTGAGGAATGACACCCAAGGTTGTCCTCTGGCCTCCACATGCATGTGCACATATATCTTTACACCTGCACCCACATGCACACACATACATGCAAAGGTAGAGGCAGGTGGATCCCTGTGAGTTCAAGGCAAGCCTGTTCTACATAATGAGCTCCAGGCCAGCTGGGACTAAAGGGAGACCCTGCCTGGAAAAGATCCCCCCCCCCAAAAAAAAATAGAGCAGCACATAGATGACGAATCATGACCAAAGTGTGTTTACTGCATAAACACAGCATTGGACTAACATTCTGAAACCAATTAACAAGTTTCAGAATATCAATACAATCAGAAGGGAAATCCATATGTTCCCTGTGACATCTAACCTTCATTGTCAACTTGACTGGATTTTGAATAAGCTAGAACACACCTCTGGCCAAGCCTGTAAGAGTTTTTCCAGAGAGGTTTAACTGAGAAGAGAAGACTGGCCCTGAAGCAGGCAGCTTGATCCTGTGATCCAGGGTCTCAAATCAAATAAGAGACAAAGGGAAAAGCAAGCTGAGCACCAGCATTTCTCTCTCTCTCTCTCTCTCTCTCTCTCTCTCTCTCTCTCTCTCATTCTCTCTCCTGACTGCTGACACAATGTGAGGAGCTGCTTCACACTCTTGCTCCATGCCTTCCCTAGCAATATGGACTCTACCCTCAATCTGTGAGCTGAAATAAGCCTGTCCTTTAAAGTTCTTTTTTCAGGTATTTGATCAGGGTGGCAACAAGACATAGCTAATATATCATCTTGATAGATGAAGTTAAAAATCTGATTTAAGGGCTGGAGAGATGGCCTAGCAGTTAAGAGTGCCGACTGCTCTTGCAGAGGACCCGGGTTCAATCCCCAGCACCTACATGGCAGCCGAGAACCCTCTTTAACTCCAGTTCCGGGGGAATCTGACACCCTCTTCTGACCTCCGCAGCATTGCACGACATGGGTGCACAAACCTGCATGCAGACAGTATATTTAAAGACATAAAAAATAAATAAAATTTTAAAAATTGTTTAAAAATCTGATTTAAAAATTGCCAAACAAGGAACAGAGATGGATTTCTTTAACCTTATACTACTATCTGCATAAAAACCTGAGCATCTGATGGTGCTTAGTGACTTACTGATACCTCCTCTTTGAAATGTGGACTATGAGAGAAAATTTTAAAGACCTAAATAAATGTCCATTGTGATTTTACTGTAAATGATTGGAAACTCAAGTCCCTAACAATATTAGAATATACGAATGAATATTGTGTGTGATTTTACAACAGAATATTTTATAACAGCAAAAAAAAAATTACAATAGTAGTAGTTAATAAACATCAACAAAATAACAAGTCAAAGAAGTCAGATTCAAAGAATGTATGCATAGTTCAAAACTGGGGAAACTGAGTTATAGTGAATGTGGATGAATACTGGGTCAGTACGAAAAGAAAACAAGAAAGTGATTACCATTTAAATGAGGAAAGTGGTTCTGCTGGAGAAAGAGGGTGGCTAGGAGGGGGTCCTCGAGGGCTTGGTGATGCTCTATTTTTTATTTGGGTGGTTAAATTTTTACTTTCATGGTAAATTTTTATATTTTATTATAACTGAATAAGCTGTTCACTCATGTGCCTTAAACTGTGTATTTAAGGTGTCAACAAGTATATAAGGAACCAGTCCAAGATGCTAAGTATTGCCAGCGACTCAGCACTTGGCAAAACCCCTTCCTGCTACGTACCTACAGAAATTCCCTTCCAGGTACAAAGGTGTTCTTTGTGACCCTTAGCTTTTTATTTGCTTGGGTAATACTGGAGGCCACTTTAGATGTTCCCTAGAAGAGGAACTGACAAGTAAAATATGATAGATACATATTAAGGGATTAGTAACAGTCAAAAGCAATGACCTAAAAGCTGCAGTGACATGCATTTATGCTTAAAATATTGTTGAGTAGAAAATGTAATAAAATTATAGCTAATGCCCTTTATAAAAGTAAATATGCAAAGTAAAACACATACCAGGATGTATTTTTTCAGATATTGGTACTTACCTACATAGGTACATTTACACATATACCAGATACTTTAGGGTAGGGGATACCTGTGGAAGGGGAGAAACAGAACCAAGGCCAAGGTAGAAAAAAAAAATTTTAAAAACAAAGGCTAAAATAAAAGATGATTTTTGGATGGAAGATGATGGCAGTGTGCTATGCTCAGGATATGAAGGACTCCAGGTCCCAAACATTCAGACCACTATTAATAAGCCACAGAACCTCCAGGTCAGTGTGGGGGCTTCTCTCACATATCTAGATCCTATCAGATTTGTTTCTCAGGGTTTCCTTACAGTAGCTACTTCTGTATGCCATGCTTGTACTTTTCAAAGCATTAAAGAATTAGTCTCACCAGCCCCAAATCTTCCCTTCCAAAACTATAGAATCTTATAGTTTTTATTATATTTTATAAAATAAGAATGTAAACATTAATGGGTATGATTTTGCTGGGGATTCCTCCTAGGGTTTTCCGCATGCAAATGAGTGTTCGACCAGCAAGCTTTGAGCTCCCATGCACACACTCCCTGTTTTTTGGTTTGTTTGTTGTTGTTGTTGTTTTAATTTTGAGCCAGATCTCACTAAGTTGCCAAGGTTGGCCTTGAACCCACTCTCTAATCCAGATAGGCCTTGATCTTGTAATTCTCCTGCCACAGGCTGCCAAGTAGCTGATATTAGGGCCTACTCTATCCAGCTCAGCCCATGTGCATTACGTTAAATTAAAAAAAAATAAAGCATACTGATGTTACAGTTAACACAGAACGCAACAGACCACTTTCGGTGGAAAATTAAACAATTCCAGTTGAATCTGAAAGTTCTAACCCCCAGAATACAAATTTAGGTCAAGTCCGGATCCATCCCGTGAGCACCAGTCTCTTGCATCGCTCTGCTACCAGTCCACACCAGCCATAGTTGGCCAAGGGTTACCATGTTACGGCGCAGTGGAGAATAGCTCTGACTGCGCAAAGTTGCCTTTGTGGGAGACAATGCTTCCCAGGCCAGCTTCCCATCCATGGTGGGTCACCCACGGCACCAGGGCGTGATGGTGGGCATGGGTCGGAAGGCCTCCTACGCGGGTGATGAGGACCGAACCAAAAGATACATCCTGACTCTTAAGTACCCCGTGGGCACAAGGTCACCAACTAGGATGACATGGAGAAAATCTGGCACCACACTTTGTACAACAAGCTGTGTGGGGCCCCCAGGAGCACCCCATGCTGCTCACCAAGGCCCCTCTGAACCTCAGGGCCAGCAATGAAGAGAAGACCCAGATCATATCTGAGACCTTCACCACCCCAGCCATGCATGTCACCATCCAGGCGGTGCCGGCCCTACGCTTCTGGCCTTACCACTGGTATCGTGATGGACTCCGGCGTTGGGGTCACCCACACTGTGCCTATGTACGAGGGCTCCACTCTCCCCTGTGGCGTCCTATGTCTGGACCCAGCTGGCCAGGACCTGACAGGCTACCTCATGAAGACCCTGACAGAGTGTGGCTGCAGCTTCACCACCACAGCTGAGCTGGAAAACCCGCGTAACATCAAGGAAAAGCTGTGCTACGTCGCCCCGAACTTCGACCAAGAGATGGTCGTCTGCTGCATCTTCCTCCTCCCGGAGAAGGACTGTGAGCTGCCTGATGGCCGGGTCATCGTTGTCAACGAGTGCTTCCACTGACCCGAGGAGATCTTCCCAGCCTTCCTTCCTGAGCACGGAATCCTGTGGTATCCATGGAACTACCTTCAGTTCCATCATGAAGTGTGACATGGACATCCGCCAGGACCTCTATCCAACGGTGCTGTCTGATGGAACTGCCATGTACCCTGGATCACTGCTCTGGCTCCCAGCACCGTGAAGATCAAGATTATTGTTCCCACTGAGCGCAAGTATCCAGTGCGAATCAGCCGCTTTGTCCTGGCCTCGCTGTGAAACTTCCAGCAGATGTGGATCAGCAAGCCGGAAGTACGACTAGTCTGGTCCCTTCATCCTCCTCTGCAAATGCTTCTAGGCAGACTGCTACTCACTGAGTGAACTGTTTCACCCACAAAACCAAACTTGCAGGGAGGGGGCGCGGTGGGGGAACTGAGACAACATTGGCACGGCTTTATTTGGTTTTGATTTTAATTTCTAAAAAGTTTTTTTTTGTGTGGGGGCTGGAGAGATGATTCAGCGGTTAAGAGCACCGACTGCTCTTGCAGGGACCTGGATTCGATTCCCAGCACCCACATGGGGGCTAAGAACCGTCTTTAACTCCAGTTCCAGGGGAATCCGACACCCTCCTCTGACCTCTGCAGCATTGCATGACACAGGTGCACCAAACTACATGCAGAGAGTACATTCATACACATAAAATAATAAAAAAGGAATAAAAAAAAAAAAAGAAAAGAAAGGATGCGGGGCGTGATGGCGCACCCCTTAAAAAAGTTTCGTTTGTTTGTTTTGGCACTTTTGACTCAGGATTTAAAAACCTGAATGGTGAATGTACACACTGGGTTGGAGTAAGCATCCCCAAGCTCTACAGTGTGGCTAAGACTTTGTATATTGTTTGTTTGTTTGTTTGTTTGGTTTAAAATTCATTATTTGTTTTTAAATTTATGCATAGTACTTTTGGATTTTTAAGTAGTTGTCATAAAATAAAATATTATTTGTAAGTAAAATCTTTAAATTTACATAGGTACCACATAAAAATGTAATAAAGACATACAATTTCAGACAACATTCTAGAACAAATTTGTATTTACTGAATTTATGTGTGAGGAAAACCTTATGGGTAAAAATAAATAAAATCAAAGGTAACTGAGTGGATACCATGAAGAAAAGGCTTGAGTTAAGTGCCTCTAAAAGTATAATTTAACTAGCCGGGTGTGGTGGTGCTCGCCTTTAATCCTAGCACTTGGGAGGCAGAGGCAGGTGGATCTTTGTGAGTTCAAGGCCAGCCTGGTCTACAGAGCGAGTTCCAGGACAGCTGGAGCTACAGGGAGACCCTGTCTTGAAAAGACAAAAAAAAAAAAGTATAATTTAACTAAACACTTAGGGAAATTTAATATGGGGAAGGCACAATCTAAGGACTGCTCACACCAATATGAACACACAGATCTTGCCCTTAGGTACCAAAGCCTAAAAGCAATAAATGGCATATGGTGGTGGTTTTACCATCTTTGTTCCTCAGTCAACAAGTTTTATGTTTTTTAGTTTTTTGGTTTTGGGGGTTTTTTTTTTTTGGTCTTTTCGAGACAGGGTCTCCCTGTAGTCCCAGCTGTCCTGGAACTCGCTCTGTAGACCAGGCGGGCCTTGAACTCATAAAGATCTGCCTGCCTCTGCCTCCCAAGTGCTAGGATTAAAGGCATGTGCCACCACGCCCGGCTTAAGTTTTATGTTTATAAAGTATGCACTGTTTAGTCCATTTTCTGTGGCAGAAAACATAATACCACAGTTTGGGTAAATTATAAAGAATAAAAGAAGCTGGCTGTGGTGTCGCACACCTTTAATCCCAGCACTTGGGAGGCAGAGGCAGGCGGAGCTCTGTGAGTTCAAGGCCAGCCTGGTCTACATAGAGAGTTCCAGGACAGCTGGGACTAAAGGGAGACCTTGTCTAAAAAGACAAAAAAAAAAAAAAAAAAAGAATTAAAGAGGCCAACTATGGCAGCAGTTAGTAAGAGACTCAAAGTACATGAAAGATAGCCCAATTGACTTTTTTTTTTTTTTTGAGACAGGGTCTCCCTGTAGCTCCAGCTAGCCTAGAACTCACTATGCAGATCAAGCTGCCCTTGAACTCACAGAGATGGGCCTGCCTTTGCTTCCAGAGCACTGAGATTAAAGGTGTGCGCCACCACACCCAGCAACAGAACCACTCCCAGGACATCTCATTAATCCACTCATTACATAAATGGACTAGTCCATTCATGAGGACAGATCTCTCATCACCACTTAAAGGTCCCACTGAACCCTGCCTCTCAATAACTCATAATTAGGATTAAATTTGAACATGGCTTTCAGAGGGAATAAACTACAGTCAAAATTTAGCATGCAAAAATT
Source organism: Rhizomys pruinosus (assembly GCA_009823505.1). Classification (NCBI taxonomy): domain Eukaryota; kingdom Metazoa; phylum Chordata; class Mammalia; order Rodentia; family Spalacidae; genus Rhizomys; species Rhizomys pruinosus. The sequence continues at coordinate 3,107,486 of VZQC01014413.1, read as the reverse complement.
AAAACAAAATAATTTTGATATTAGGTAAGAGTGTAAACTCAATAGATATATTTAAACACCATCCAGAACTTTAACTGTTATGGGTAAGTACTAAAGATCTTCATGGAACCAGTGATTATTTTTCTTTTTTTAATTAAATTTTTGTGAATTTCACATATTTTAATATTTAGACCTCCCTTCCCCTGTCTACCCTCTGCCCAATTCCATGTACTCCATTATATATATCATATATATATCATATATATATATATATATATGATACTCTCCTATTGATTCAAACATGTATCCCCAAATGCCCAAATGCCCTTCAGTGTGGGTCCATCCACTGGTGCCTGATTGACCAATACAGCTTCACACCCTTAAAGAAAACTGACTCTCCCTCTCCCAGCAGCTATTGGTTGCTAAAAGTTCCTCAGCTAGGGTTGCAACTTCTTCCCCACTTCCTACTTCTGAGCTGGAATTTTGTCTAGCTTCTGCTTCCATGGGTCTTGTGCATGCTGTTGTCATTGCTGGGAGTTCATAAAAGTAACTGCTCACCTGTCTAAAAAATTCTGTTTCCCTGTGGTCATCCACGACCTCTGGCTCTTACAGTCTTTCCACTCATCTTTCACACAATGATCCCTGAGCCTTAGGAGGCAAAGGTTTAACATAGGCATCTCATTCAGAGCTAAGGGTTCTGTGGTCTCTTATTCTCTGCCTGTTGACTATGGATATAACAAGTCAATTAGGAGTTGGCTTAATATTATGTCCATTTAGCAGAATAATAGCAGGCTCTCTCTGGGGGCATGTGACTTGTCTAGTCATAGGGAACCAGTGGTTTTTAAGGATCTTTTTAAGAGTCATGGTTAGTTTTAGCTGAATAAATATGAAGTTAGGTCATTACTGTCTTTCTAAATTCCCCCTGACAGTCTTAGTTGGACCCAGTATCCTTCATTTTCTATCCTAAATTGTCCCCTGGTGTTCCATGCTTGGTGTGGAAAACTGTAGCTCTTGGTTTTCTAGGGCCAGATTCTTCCCACTGCAGAGAACTCCCGCTTGTGAAGTGCCCATGTGAAGGGTAACTAATGGTATGGAGGCTTCTCCCTAGCTGAGAATACATTTACTTGGAATATCAAAACTATGTCAGGGGCTGGGGAGATGATTCAGTTGGTAAAGTGATTGCCGCACAGGTGTAAGGACTTGAGTGCAGCTCTCCAGCATCCATACCTTACAGGCAGGCATGGCAGCCTGTCTGGAAGCCCAGAATCTGGGGAACAGACAGGAGATCCTCAGGACAACTTGGCTGAGGCAGCGAGCTCTGGGAGCTAGTGCAATATCATGTCAAATAAATAAGGTGGAGAGTGATGAAGGGAGCCACTCATCATTGACCTCTGGCCTCCACAGTACACATGTGCACACACACATACACACACGTGTGCATTCACACCGTACACAAATACCCACACCCCAAAATGAAAATAGTGTCAGCTCCTAAAGTGACAGCAAAGCTGTCCCTCTTGGACAGCAATGCCATTGCATTCACTGCTGCCAGCGAGTCTGCTTCTCCTGAGGCTCTTTCTGATTTATTAATGGTCACTCTTGCTATGTTTTTATAGACAGGAAAGCAACCATCTTCCTACAGTATCTTCTCATAAAGGCCATTAATCTTAACATGAGGGCTCCATATCATTAAACAATGTCATCCAAAGACACTACTTCCAAGTAATGCCAGAATAAGGATAAGGGTTTCAACAGAGAAATTTTTGGAAAATATGACATATCAGTTTGGGAGGAAATATAATCATTCAGTCCATTAGTATTATCTGCAGACAATTGAAATTGCCAATCTTACCAATTTGGCCAAGGGTCTTAAGGGATAACTTTGTTCCTTGCCCTCAGAGGTCAACTAAGTTGCAGGGAACTATGCATGGGGGCATCTCTTGAAATGTCCTGCAAATGTGAGTCACCAGTCTTCCTGTGCAGGGAGGTCTTGCAGATCCACTAATGGGACTTCAGCCAGTGTCTAGTCAATAGAGAGGAAAGTCTATTCATACTTCAAAAAGGGAGGCCTGGTCTAGCAAGACCTGACTTTGTCCTCAAGTGGATGGAACTGGTAAATGAAAAGCAGAAAGGAGCCAGGGGCTCCCCTCCCCACCTCCAAAACCTGAGTGACCCCTGAGGACCATATCCTCAACTGACCTTGAGAAAACAAAAACCTTGGTTAATCTGGGCCAACTGTGTGGCCTTAAACATCCAAAAGGAAAATATAACCAGAAATAAAGAAATAGTAGGGCCTGAGAAATTATACTTCAGGTATAAAACTTGAGATCTTAGTAAAAAGACAAAAAGTTAAAAAAAAAAAAAAAGGAAAGAAAGAGCACAATTGTTTTGCCTGCCTTACTAGCAAGTGCATCTACCCTGTGGCTGCCACTGCTTTTGCCATCCTTCAAAGACATGAGACACAGCTTTTCAACCTTCCAATATGGACTGAAGACTCATGTCTCTCCAAGAATCCTCCAAACCTTCAGTGCCAGATGGGGACTGCGGAGATATCCAACTTGTGGACTGAACTACTACTGGGGTTTCCACTTCAGAGTATAGACTGCCATTGTTATACTATCCAGGCTGTATCATGGAGACCAGTACAGGAAGATCAAGACAGGACGTGGTGCTTACTGGACCTCATTTGGTGACCATGGGAAGGGAAAACTCCAGCATGGAGCACAAGGGCAGAATTGATGGTGGTTTGGGCTTGCCAAGGAGGAGCCTTCAAACATGACATCTTCCTGCCTAATAAGGGAAAAAAATCATGAGCTAAAGATGCTAAAACCTATGATATATGTGGCATGCATGTATGCATATTTTGGAGTGATACATATTGGAAGGAATAACAACAACAATAACGACAACAAGACCGGGTCAAAGAACTGACTGAAACGGTGAACTTCTGCTCAAAAAAGTAAATTTCTGCATTGAGAATTTTGAGAGAGACTGAGGAAAAGATGAAAAACATGTTTGGCAGAATGCACAAGCTCTGGTAGGGTGCGGGGGGGCAGGAAGGGGGCATGGGTCTAGATTTGATTTGAAATTTTGTATGGAATGCACAAGCTTCAGTGAAAAATTAGCTGAAAAAAAAAAAAAGAAATTGCCAATCTGGGGACGGAGATGTGGCTCAGCCATTAAAAGCACAAGCTGCCCTTGCAGAGGACCTGGGTTAGGCTCCCAGCATCCACGTGGCAGCTAACAACTGTAGGTAACTCCAGATCAAGGAGATCAGAAGCCCTCTTCTGGCATCCACAAGCACTGCCCAACACAGGTGCACTTAATACATGTAGGCAAAACGCTCATAAAATAAAAATAAATTAAAAAAAAAAGAAATAGCCATTCTGCTGGTTACCCTCCAGTCTTCCTTCCAAGACAATCGACCTTATTTGTGTTCTCCTCTAAATCAGTGCCTCTTGAACTCTAATGTTCCTAAGAATCACCTGAACCCCCCTCCCCCTGTTAGAATGCAGATTCTGATTCACCCAGTCTAGGGTTGGTAAGGCTGAACTGGAAGATGGTAATTTATCCAAAATGAAGCCAAAAGAGGCAAAAATAAAAAATAAGAGAGAAGAGGGAGAATCTGCCTAGGCAACAGCAAGGAGAAATGAGGCCAAAACCTCTCAGAACTGACAGAGAATCACCCATAGATACATGAAGCCCAGTAAGCTTCCAAGCCTAGACATAGCACAGTAATGGCAAAACACCAAAGACAAAATGACCTTCTATCCAATAAGAGAGGAAAGTCCTGTCACCTTTACAGGGGAAACAGTAAACTGGTAGCTCAATACCCAACAACAACAGAAGCCAAATGACCTAGGAAAAACATATTTATTTGCTGAAAAAATAATTATCAATCTATAACTGTGTACCCAAGGAAAAAGTCCTTAGATAGGGACAAAAGGGAAAATCAATTTGAAATAAATTGGTAATATTTTCTATCAGCAAATCTTCATTAAAGAAAAATCTAAAGCATGCACTTCATGCAAAAGGTAAATAATCATAGATGGAAGGTTTGACGTTCGGCTAAAGTTGCAGATTTGGCTAAAATTAATGAAACAACATTCATGATAAATTAAAATGATACCCTTTCATGAAACTCAACAAAAATGATGATTACCTTACCTGACAATAACATATAAGACATTTCATATAAACAAGGGATAGTGTTTAGGTAACACTTATAATGTTCTAAGAATTACACATGCTTAAGAAGTAAAGATTTTAATTAGGGGGCTGGAGAGATGGATCACTGGTTAAAAAGTAATAGCTGCTCTTGCAGAGGACCCAGGTTCAGTTCCCAGCACCCACATGGCAGCTAACAACTGTCCATAACTCCAGTTCCAGGGAATCCAATGCTCTCTTCTGACCTCTGCAGGCACTGCGCAACATGGATGCACTGACCTAAATGCAAGCAATAAACTCCTTCACATAAAATCAATATAATAAACATTTTCAAAAGATTTTAATCTGTACTAGATTGTGATATTAAATTCAAAAGCTAATTGTAGAATAATTATCAAAAGTTGAGCACAGAATTTCCTAACAAATGGGGAGGGGAGTAAATAAGAAAATATGTTCAATCAATACAGAAGAAAAAGGGGCAAAAACCAAAAAAGAGTCACTAAATAAAATTGTCAGAAAAAATCTATCTGTAATTTAAATAACTACAAGGTATAAATATCAACTACCACAATGATGAACATACAAAGATTGATATTAAAATTTATATTACTTACAATATTAAAATTTATATAATAACAATAATTTAATTAAGTCAAAATGAAACACATATACACTAAGTATATACAAGTCCTTAAAACATTGATTTTTAAAAAGACAAAGAAGGGGCTGGAGAGATGGCTTAGTGGTTAAGAGTGCTGACTGCTCTTGAAGAAGACCTGGGTTTAATCCCCAGCACCCACATGGGGGCTGAGAACCTTCTTTAACTCCAGTTCCAGGGGAATCCGATGCCCTCTTCTGACCTCTGCAGCACTGCATGACACGGGTGCACCAACCTACATTCATACAAATAAAAAAATAAAAAGACAAAGAAGACTTAATAGAGGGGTATATCATGCTCATAGATTGGAAATTTCCATAAGTATTAGTTCTCCCCAACTTGGTCTATCACTTACTGTAATTCTATTAAAGTCCTTGTAACGTTCTTTCATAGACTTATGCAAGCTTGTGCTAAATTCTATATAAAGAGGCACAGGATCTAAAACAGCTAAAACAATCTTGACAAAAAAAGAAGTGGAAGAAATTACTCATATTAACCTTCTAACATAATTGTATGTTATAGGTGGATGAATAGATTCATAAATCAATGGAACAGAACAGAATACTCAATTGAACCATACAAATATGATAAATTGACTTTAAAATGAGATTTATTTGCTTATGTGTATCTGTGTTTATGTGTGTTTAAGTTAAAGTGTGTGTAAGCATGCATGCCTGTACATAGAGGCTGGAAGAGGGCATTGGATCTCTCAGAGCTGGAGCTGCAGGCTTTAGAAAGATGCCTAGCTTGTTATCAGGGTCACACAATACAAAGTTCCAGTCCTTGGGATTGTGCAGCAAGCACTCTTTGGTACCTAAGTTCATCTCCCTGTTCCCTAGTAAAATGGCTTCTGGGAAAGGTGTAAAAGCAATTCAACAGAAGAATTACGACCTTGACATTATATCATACTGAAACAACTGCACATTCATAAGGAGAATAAGAACTCAACCCTAAATTACCTAAAAATGAATCACAAACCTAAATGTAAAATAGAGAAGAAAACTGCTAGGATTTGAAGCTATACTAATAGTTCTCATACTTGATAATAAGTGCATGATCCATACAAAGAAAAAATAGACAACTGAGATGTCATTAAAATAAAAAATCTTTGCTCAGTTAAAACCCACATGCAGATGAACAATAAACTACAACAGCAAAAAAAATTGCAAGTCATATGCTTTAATGCATTCATACTGCTTTAACAAAATACCCAAGACTGAGTATTATAAATGACACAAATTGGGGCTGGAGAGATGGCCTAGTGGTTAGGAGCACCGACTGCTCTTGCAGGGGGCCCAGGCTCGATCCCCAGCACCCACATGGCGGCTAAGAACTGTCTGTAGCTCCAATTCCAGGAGAACTCCAGTTCCAGGGGAATCCAAGACCCTCTTCTGACCTCTGCGGCATTGCACTACACGGGTGTACAGACCTGCATGCAGACAATACATTCATACACATACAAAAATAAATTTTAAAAATTAAAAAAAATAAAATTAAAAAACAAAAAAATAAATAAAAACAAATAACACAAATTATTTCGCATAGTTCTGAGCAATATAAAGCCCAAGATCTGGCTGAAGAGATGGCTCAGCAGTTAAGATCACTGTCTGCTCTTGCAGAGGACCCAGGTTTGATTCTCAGCCCCCACATGGTGGCTAACAGCTATCTAACTCCAGTTCCAAAGGATCCAACTCCCTCTTCTGACCTCTGTAGGCATTGTGTGACATGGGTGGACTTATCTACATGGAAGCAATGCACTCATACACATGAAATTTTTTTAAAAGGCCAAGACCAAGATACTAGCACTTAGCATTTAGAAAAAGTTCAATCTGGGGCTAGAAAGATGCCTTAGTGGTTAAGAGCACTGGCTGCTCTTGCAGAGGACCCAGACTTGGTTCCCAGCACCCACATAGTGGCTACCAGTTCCAAGGGATCCAAATACTCTCTTCTGGTCTCCATTGGCATTGCATGATTTGGGTGCACTTAAATACATGCAGGACAACACTCATACACATCAAAATAAGTAAATACATACATATATATATATTACATATATATATGTATGTAATATATATATATATTCTCTATATATATATATATATATATATATGCGGTTTGATCCATATCACATCCTTTGCCCCACAAGGCTCAGGAACCTTTATGGAAAGAGGGCAAAAAGATTCTTAAGAGCCAGTGGTCAGAGAACTGCTGTACAACTGCCTTCTGGCGATGACAGAGCCATTGCACTCATGAACTCATGGCGGCTCTCTGCCTGCACAAGATCAAACCAGCCAACATTCTGGCATGGAGAGGAGACACACTCACAAGCCCCCACACCTAGCTGTTGGGTATTAACAGCTGATAGTTGCTAAGGGAAGGAGAGTCCTTGTAAGGGTGTGGCCCTACAAACACAGACAGGATGAAGCTGGGTGGGGGATGGAGAGAACATGTGGGAGGAGTTAGGGTGATTAGTGGGGGCGAATATGATCCAGATCCATTGTATGCATGTACAAGATTCTTGAGGAATTAACAAAAAATTATTTCTTTGGTATTTTGAGACAGGGTCTCCCTGTAGCCCCAGCTGACCTGGAACTTGCTATGTAGACCAAGCTGACCTCCATCTCACAGAGATCTGCCTGACTCTGCCTGTCAAATGCTGGCATTAAATGTGTGTACCAGCATGCCCAGTTAAAATATTGCATGTTTAAAAGTTCAGTCCATTTCCAAGATGAAGCCCTGTTGCTGCATCCTCTAGAAGGGAAGGACAAAAGGCCCTAAGATAGCTCTCCCTGGTTGGGCATTAATCTATTCATGTGGGCAGAATGATTTAATCACTTTTCAAAGGGTTCCACATCTTAGTACTACCACAATGAAGATCAAGTTTAATACAGGACTTTTTGTGGGGATAAATGCTACCTTTCAAGCCATACTACAACATACCTAACAAAGGACTAAGTGTTCAGAGTATTTTCAAAACTCCCCAAACTCCAATTAGAAGAGAACAAAAATATCACAGACACCAAAGAAGTTATACAGATGAAAAGCAAGCATCTGAAAAGATGATTAACATCACTAGCCTTTCTTTATGCCAACAACAAGCAATTGAAGAAGGAATATGGGGAGACCTTTCCATTCACAATACCCTCAAAAAAATATCTCAGAACAAAACTGACCAAAGAAACTAAAGATCGGGGCTGGAGAGATGGCCTAGTGGTTAAGAGCACCAACTGCTCTTGCAGAGGACCCAGGTTCGATTCCCAGCACCCACATGGCGGCTAAGATCCGTCTTTAACTCCAGTTCCAGGGGAATCCGACACCCTCTTCTGAACTCTGAGGTATTGCACAAACCTACATGCAGACAGTATATTAAATAAATTATTAAAAAAAACCCTAAATATCTCTACAATGAAAATTTTAAATCCTTGAAGAATGAAATTGAAGAAGACACCAGAAGATGGAAAGATGCCCCATGCTCATGGGTTGGCAGAATTAATATAGTAAAAATGACCATCCTACCCAAATTAATGTATAGATTCAATGCAATCTGAGTCAAAATCCCTATGACTTTCTTCACAGATTTAGAAAAAAAACTTAAAATTCATATGGAAAAACAATAGATCCCAGATAGCCAAAGCAGCCCTGAGCAAAAAGACCATTGCAGGGGGATTGCTATACCAGACTTCAAACTATATTACAGGGCTATAGTCATAAAACCAGCATGGTACTGGCACAAAAACAGACCTGTAGATCAATGGAACAAAATTGAAGATCTAAACTTGAGCATATGCAATTTCAGCCACCTTATATTTGACAAAGGGGCCAAGAAGACTCACTAGAGGAAAGACAGCATCTTCAGCAAATGGCGCTGGCAAAACTGGATCACCATTTGTAGTCCATTTGTAGAAGAATAAAATTAAACCCCTACCTTTCACCCTGTGCAAAAATCAACTCCAAATGGATCAAAGACCTCAATGTGAAAACTGAAACTCTGAAGATGTTGGCAGTAACCTACAAGATATAGATGTAGAAAAGACTTTCTAAATCAGACAGCAGCTGTGCAGGGAATAAGGTCAACAATTGACAAGTAGGACCTCATTTAACTCAAAAGCTTCTGTACAGCAAAAGAAACAAAGAAGTGAAGAGAAAACCTACAGAGTAGGAGAAAATCTTCACCAGTGACACATGTGACAGAGGTCTAACATCCAGATCATATAAATTACTCAAAAAACAAAGGAGCAAAAAAACAAATGACCCATTCAAAAGATGGAGCAAAGAGCTGAAGAGAGAGTTCACAAATGAAGAAGTAAAGAGAAACTTTTTTTTTTTTTGGTCTTTTTGAGACAGGGTCTACCTGTAGCCCCAGCTGTTCTGGAACTCACTCTGTAGACCAGGCTGGCCTTGAACTCACAAAGATCCGCCTGCCTCTGCCTCCCAAGTGCTAGGATTAAAGGCAAGCACCACCACACCCAGCAGAAACATCTTAAAAGTGTTCAATATCGCTACTAATTAATGAAATGCAAATTAATACCACTTTAAGATTTCATCTTACCCCAATAAGACTGGCTGTGATCAAGAAAACAAATGATACCAAATGCTGGGGAGGGTGTGAGGAAAGGGGAACACTCATCCAGTGCTGGTGGGAATGCAAACTCGTGCAACCCCTATGGAAAGCAGTGTGGAGAACCTTTTTTTTTTTTTTTTTTTATGGTCTTTTTGAGACAGGGTCTGCCTGTATCTCTGGCTGTCCTGGAACTCACTATGTAGACCAGGCTGGCCTTGAACTCTCAAAGATCCACCTGCCTCTGCCTCCCAAGTGCTAGGATTGAAGGCGTGTGCCACCACACCTGGCTAAAGAACTCTTAAAAGACTCAAAACGAACCTACCACTTGACCCAGCCATACCACTCTTGGGTATATACCCAAAAGATTCATCCTATTGCAGAGATACATGCACAACCATGTTCACTGCAGCTCTTTTCACAATAGTGAAGAACCGGAAGCAACTCTGTGATACACCTATATCTATTTCTTTTCCATTTTTCCCCCTTATATGTTGTGGAGTAAGTTTACTGGATAACAGTTTCTGGCACATGTGAGCTGAGTGAGCACTTCAGTGTTTGGCAGTCCCCCTGCTGTGTGGATCTGGGCTCAACTCAGTGTTACTTAAAGTTCAGTCATGGAGACACTACTGCTGGATGATTCATGGATGGGATAGCTAAAGACGATCTCAGCTCAGATGGGGAGCATGCACTCTGACCTCATAAACCAGTCAGTGTAATGCATTGTCCAGTTGAGAGGGTTCTTTGGGGACAGTGGCTTCATGGGTCCTCTGATCAAGAGCAGGGTGTGTATGGTATTATGGGAGTTTTAGATGGTTCTGGAGATTCCAGGACGTCAACTTCACTAGCCAGAGTGTACAAGGAGATTTGTGCTGTGTGTGCCTTCCCGTGTGGGTGTACCCCCTCTGCTCCTCTATAGGGGAGTGTCTAGCATCAGGGCGTGTACTGCAGGTAAGAGGAGAGGCTCTGGTTCCTCCGACCTACCAGCAGGGGCGTGCATGGGATGGAGGAAGTTGCCATGGGGGCAAGAGGTTCCCAAACTTCTTAGTTTACTTTCTATTGCTGTGATTAAATATTCTGACCAAATATAAGTTGGGAAAGAAGGTGTTTCTGTGGCTTACACTTCCACATCACAGTTCATCATTGAGTGAAGCCAAGGCAGGAACTCACACAGGGCAGGAAGTAAAGCACAGAACACAGAGGAACTCTGCTTACTGGCTTGCTCCTTTAGCCTGTGCTCAGCCTGCTTTCTTGTACCACGAAAGGCCACCTGCCCCCGAGTAGCACCACCCACAAGGAGCTGGGCCCTCCTACATCACTCAACAAATCAAGAAAATGCCTTGCAGACATGCCCACAGGCCAATCCAACAGAGGACATTCTCAAATTGAGGTTCCCTCTTCCCAGGTGTTTCAAGCTGACAACTGATTCTGTGCAGCTCAACCTGGCCTCTAACCTGCCTGGCCCAAGTGAGCAAACAGAGCAGCTAAAGTGTGCACCCAGCAGGGGCAAGGGCCAGAGAACTCTAACCTACGTGGCCCTGGGAGGGCATGGAGTAGCAAAACCCACTGTGGGAGGCAAATAGTCTGGGGACCTCTGATCTGTCTGGAGATGTGGCCTTTGTGAAGCAGTGAAGGGGTCGGCAGGAGGATCACAAGCTGAGAACTTTTTCCACTATTAAGCATTCTGAGGTATAATTACTAAATCTGCTACATAGAGAAATAAGTTTATTTTTAATAAAATGGTCCTTAGTGTGATTTTACTATTTATATAGTTTCAATAAGCTATTTCACTAATTTTCTAGCATATTCTAATCTTAGCATTGCTTGGCACTCCCTCTGCAATGTCACCTGCTAAACCAAATTATAAGATACAAACTAGTAACTGCTGACTATGTGATGGCTCTCTGTCTAAAATAATGAACTCACTGAAAAAAATGTATTTTTTTTCAAATTATCTTATAGCAGGGCTAAAACTTGACTTTTAAAGGTTAATAAGATGGTTTAAATTTCCCCTGGGGCCAAATACATATTTTACTTTTTGTAGAAGTATCTGTGATAGCTGTCGTTACTCATTTAGGACAGTCCCAAGAATAACAAGAAAGCATGCATTAAGTGGCTAAGCAGTAGTGTGATGGTGTGTGGTGAATAGCCAACTCTGCAAAAAGGAAAACTCTTGATCTGTAGCATTTGGCAATTTCTGTGATATAAATGCTCCTACTATGGTCAATCTGATATTCCTAAGCATTGAGTTGGGAAGAAATGTACGGCAGCAAACCAGTACCTTATCTTGTTACCATACAGATACAAAAGATAGAACCATAAGAACCATAAGAGCATTGAAAACATTAAATGTAGTACAATAATCAGAAAGTGATACATCTGAGCATTCATTACTTTTGTTTAATTATAATTTACTTAATTGGGAGTTAACAGGATTTGAGTATTGATAAGGACTGTGCTTAACAATAAGCTGGCAATAGTCCTGAAATTTCGCTTGAGCACAGCACTGATTAGAATGAACTCCAGGTAATGTACCCAAATCAGTACACCAATGACGATACAACAGAGTTCCATATTTAAATATGGTTTCATATGTATTCTTCATTACCACTACCCTGAATATAGGAAAGAACTCCAAAAGCTTCCCTATGGCCATTGCTTAGCGAACTATATACACAATTCAATGACAGCCATACTAAATGGATTGTTTTGCAGATAACAGACTTAATTTTCAGAATTTATCCATTAGTCTAGGTAGATCAAGGGAATAAATACAACACATAATTTCTAGATTCCTAAAAAGCACCTAGCAGGCTTGAAAGAACATCATGCCTAATCTGTATAGTCCATGTACGAGACACAAGGTTGGGAAGAGAAAAGTGTGGGGGGGGGGGTGTCAGACTCCCAAAGGATCTCTTCCACAATTAATTATGTAAATCACAAGTAAATTAGACACTAAAAATTTAAGATTGATTGAAAGCCTTGCCCAAATTGCTTTAACTGTGATTCATAAACCAATCACGCAAATTCATATGTTAGGTTGTGTAAAAAAATTAGAAAGATGTAGAATGGAATGAGATTACCTTAATTTAAATGTGAAAGACATGGTTGCTGAAGTAGGAGTCTCTTAGACTGCTAGCGCTAGCCCATCAGATGTTAACAAAATCTGATATGCAACAGTTTTACATATCCCCTTGTGGGAGAAAGATCAACTTGTGATCTGCTTTATACATCAGCTACAGTGTTAGAGTTAGGCTACTGTAGCTAAATGGCTTTTAGATATGCTTCCTGTTTTAAGCTACCATATTTACAAATGAAAGCTTTTTCAAACCACGGCTTTTAATATAATTTGCATATTTAGTAATACATTGATTAAAATTAAACACGGATTATTGCAATTTATTTCAGAAACAGATGGGATGCATTAAGTGAAAAGCCAGAGCTTTTAAATAGAACAGACTCACTGGCTGACTACTGATGAATGATGAATACAAAAACTTTATAAATTGGCAAAAAAAAAAGGGGGGGGGGGAAGCGCATTGAGCCTATTTCCTTTCAAGGCTTTCCTGACTAGCGATTCCATGAAATTAGTAATCAAGTTAATTTCAAATGAATAATGTATATCAGAGGTATGCATCAGCTTAATGAAAGTAGATTTCTTGGAAGAAAAAACGCTTCCAGGAACTTTGCATTTTCCTGGTTTAGTGTTTTTCTAATTATGGGCTTGATGGGGTTCACCAGCAGATGGCATTCTTCCATTACATACGCTTCTGCTTATGGTTTTAGACTTTTAAGAAACTTCACCAGCTAGTATACATTACCCATGAGTTTACTCAGTGGTAGAGATAGCTAGAATTGTTTCTCGAATGGCCTGTTTTCAAAACAGTCTTCATTGTTCGGAAGCTGATTAGACTGTAAAGAGCTTTTCATTTTTGCCCTGTTCTCTGTGTCTACTGCTTTGCTGAGCATCATTTGCAAACAGTAATTTCAATAAGAATGTGCAAATCTCTTACACTAGCCCCTTGTCAGTTATTTTACCAAAGTAAGAAGGACTAACAATAACGGTGTTATTCACATTACTGTGTTAATTTAATTATGATAAGTAATTTTTATATTTCATTCTGTAAAATATAGGCATTTCCCAAGATAACTTAGTAAAATCTAGCTTACAGACCTCACTTATTCAACACTTCTTATTTACAGACAATTCTTAGAATGATATAAAAGAAAATCAATGGAGGATTTCTTATTTAAATATGCTACCCTTTTCCTCCTTGGTCTTTTCTAGGTTAGAAGTAAAAGGGAATTAGACCTATAACATTTAAAAAATGTTTATACTCTTCAAAAGCCTTTACTGGACAGCACCAAAATCTGATTCAAATTCACCAACTTCAACTGAATTGGGTTGCTTAAACCATAAACTTTGGCTGGGCATGGTAGCGCACACCTTTAATCCTAGCACTTGGGAGGCAGAGGCAGGTGGATCTCTGTGAGTTCAAGGCCAGCCTGGTCTACATAGAGAGCTCCAGGACAGCTGGGACTAAAGGGAGTCCCTGTCTTAAAAACAAACAAACAAACAAACAAAATAAACCAAAGACAAAGACTTGTTTCCTCTTCGATCCCCAGCACCCACATGGCGGCCGAGAACCGTCCGAAACTCCAATTCCAGGAGAACTCCAGTTCCAGGGGAATCCGACGCCCACTTCTGACCTCCGCGGCATTGCACGACACGGGTGCACAGACCTGCATGCAGACAGTACATTCATACGCATACAGAAACAAATAAAATTAAAAAAATAAATAAATAAATAAATGCTAAGTATAAAATTTCAGAATATGCGAAAGTAGGCAGTTTAAGCACAAAGTATTCATTTCATGATACATCAATGACAGTTTTAAAAGCAGAAAATTAAATGAAACCATTTCTCTAGAAAGCTTCTGATAATTCTGTTTCTCAAAACATACAAATAAAAGAACAAAATTTTTTTCCTCAAAATCCTCCCTGTAGTAATTCCATGCCATGGAGATTTTATTTTATTATGTTCGATTTTTAAATATGAAAATTTACCTCCAGCTTTCTCGAAGTTTGATGAAATAGTCAAAAGTGCTTAAAAGGTCAGTTCCCTGTTCCACTGCTGTGGCTTACTCTTACATGAAATGTTTGTCACCTATGGTGAGTTGTGAAAATCCCCCTGTATCCAATGTGTTTTGTTTGGATTGAGATGGCATGCAGTTGATGGCTGTGACCTTCATGGTGGCTTAGATCCCTGGCTGGCACTGATTTTTGATTTAGTGCCGATCTGCTGCGCTTGTCACAGGCTGCAAGGTGCTTTCCATGCACTAATGGAACAGCTCAAGGGCAGAGGGCCCTGTAAATGTCTATCTCTCACCATCCACAGGCTAAATAGAGAGGTGAGTTTTATACATGTGAATGACAGACTCTGAGATTACACACAGAAGGTAATGCAAAGTTTTCAAACCTACGCAGACTTGGCAAAAATAACAAGCACTGCAAAGCACAAGCTCTCAGGCCATTCCGCCTGCTAATGAATATGTATCTGTACTGTTAAAGTGGAATATTTAACACAAATACTGATAATATATCTTCATTTGGTGGTAGAGAACTAACAATCAGCTGATGTGTCCTTTGGTTCAATTAGAGTTGTTAATAAATTCTGCTACTTAATGGTGTCTTCAACAGAAAATTGCATATGTCCAAACTTTTTCCTTCTAAGAAAACACAAAATGATATAATAATTGTTATAGAAAGAGATAAATTTAGAGACAACATATTACAATTTGGCCTATAGATCATTTTGGCTAGGTATCTCGGCCACTGAAGGATATTCTGGATATGCAGTAAAGAACCAAGACGGGTGATGTTCTAGTTTGTCTTCCATTGCTGTGACAAAACACTCTGACCAACACCAACTTGGGGGTGATGTTCTAGTTTGTCTTCCATTGCTGTGACAAAACACTCTGACCAACACCAACTTGGGAAGGAAAGGGTTTATTCAGCTTACATCTCCCAGGTCACAGTTCATCACTTAGGGAGCCCAAGGTAGGAACTCAGGGCAGGAACCTGGAGGCAGGAGCTGAAGCACAAGCCATGGAGGAATTCTGTTCACTGGCTTGCTCCCCTGGCCCATGCCCAGCCTGACCTCTTATACAGTACACAACCTGCCCAGGGTGGCACCACCCATAGTGGGCTGGACCCTCCTACATTGCTCAACAATCAAGACAATACTCCACACATGTGGCCACCAGCCAGTCCAATGGAGTCAATTCCCCAATTGAGGCTCCCTCAACCCAGGTGTGTCAAGTTGACACTAAAGCTATCCAGCACAGGTGAGTTTTGCCTTTTAAACTTATTCCAGCTTAAGGGAGAGCAATTCATACCAACAGGGTAGTAAATATGCTATTAGTACTTCAAAAAGATGAACCCTAATCACTCTTTAAGTCTCAGCTCAGATGCCACCTCCTCCAAAAGCAGTTCCCAAATCTCCTAAGATCTGTTCTGTCCTTGAACCTCCAAATATTTGACTTAAGTATCTTGGGCCACTATTAATAGTTTTTATGTTGTTTGACAGACATGCCTATCTTATTTTCTACCATAGATTATAGGAACAAGTACACCAACACCAGGAATGGGGGCATGAGCCTTTAGTCCCAGCCCTCAGAGGCAGAGACAGGCAAGACTCTGAGGGAGAAGTACACCAATTTACACCAATTTCATCTTTATAACCATCACCTCACTTACCCCTGTACTTGACACACTATGCAGTCTCAATGTATATTTGTTGACTGAATAATAGATACATGATTACAACTTGGTAGAAATTTTGCTAAGTGATGAATTTTTTTAGACTATCAGTATTTGTAGTGACCTTATTTTTTTATTTTTTATTATTTGTGTACGAGTATATTACTTGCATGTATATGAGTGCACCTGTGTTATGCAATGTTGTGGAGGTCAGAAGAGGGGGTCAGATTTCTCTGGAACTGGAGTTAAGGACCGTTTTTAGCCACCATGTGTATGCTATGAATCCAATATAGATCCTCTACAAGAGCAGTCAGTGCTCTTAACTGCTGAGCCATCTCTCTGGCCCCCTTTTAAAAAAAAATTATCAGTATTTGTACTGATCTTACCATTAATGTTAATGCCTGGTTGAGTTCCCAAATCTTCACTTACCAGTAATAGTCCCTCTTAGGTCCATAAGTTTCATTGCAGAAGATTTAACTTCTCCTGGAATCTGCTTCACTATCAGCAAAACCATATGCTCATCTAAGACAACCCTACCAACAAGAGTACCAAAGAACACAGCCCTCCATGACTATTCAGATAGCTTCAATACATAATATCTGTAGTGCATCTCCTAAGCACAGTGTAATTAACAAAATATAAATGTTATGCATTTCTTTTTTATTTTATTTATTTATTTTTATGTGTATGAATGTGCTGTCTGCGTGTAGGTCGGCGCACCCGTGTTGTGCAATGCCTCGGAAGTCAGAAGAGGACGTCGAGTTAAAGACGGTTCTCAGCCGCCATGTGGGTGCCGGGGATCGAACCCGGGTCCTCTGCAAGAGCAGCCGGCGCTCAGTCGGCGCTCTTAACTGCTAGGCCATCTCTCCAGCCCATTAAACATTTCTTAGAAGTCTTTGAAATCTGGGGTTGGAGAGATGGCTCAGTGGTTAAGAGACTGCCTGCTCTTACAGAGGATCTGGGTTCCATCCCCAGCACCCACAGTTCCAACTCCAGTTCCAGGGGATCTGACATCTTCTGACCGCCACAGGCATTGTACGATACGGGTTCACTAACCTATGTAGACCATCTGAATAGAGTCCATAAGGAAAACGAATTCACTATGAAAGAAAGGAACTCGACGATTAAAGTAAACCAGTGGTTTAGATGCAAGGAGTTGAAGTAGCAGAGGTATGAAATAGTATCATTAGTAGCTGATAGGTCTTTCTCGGAATGGATGGCACTTAATAAAAAAAAAAAAAACAAATAAAAAAAAAAAAAATAAATAAAAAATATATAAAAAATAAAAAAAAAAAAAGAGAAAAAACAAAAAAAAAAAAAAAAAAAAATATTAAAAAAAAATAAAAAAAAAAATAAAAAAAAAGAACAAAAATAAAAAGAAGAGTAATTGAAAAAAAAAACAAGAAATATAAAATAAAAAAAAAAAATAAAATATAAAAGAAAAAAAAAAAAAAAAAAAAAAAAAAAAAAGAAAAAAAAAAATAAAAAAAAAAAAGAAAAGAAAAAAAAAAATAAATATTAAAAATAAAAAAAAAAAAAACATAACAAAAATTAATAAAAAAAAATATAACAAAAAAAAAAAAAATTAATTAATTAATAAACAAAAAAAAAAAAAAAATAAAATAAAAAAAAAAAAACATGATAAAAAATACAAAAACACATCATAATAAAAATGAACAATAAAAAAAAAAAAAAAAAAATAATAAAAAAAAATAAAATAAAAAAAAAAAAAAAGAAAATACACAAATAATAAAAAAAAAATAAAAAAAAAATAAAAAAATAAAAAAAAAATATAAAAGAAAAAAAAAAAAAAAAAAAGTGCCATCCATTCCGAGAAAGACCTATCAGCTACTAATGATACTATTTCATACCTCTGCTACTTCAACTCCTTGCATCTAAACCACTGGTTTACTTTAATCGTCGAGTTCCTTTCTTTCATAGTGAATTCGTTTTCCTTATGGACTCTATTCAGATGGTCTACATAACTTTGCTACTACTCTTGAGACTTTCAAAAGCCTCTATTCAATTGTCTCACATTCTAAATGGTCTAACTTCTTTTGGCCTAAATCTCTTCACTGTTCATTATATAGGTATCGTATAAGACTCTACCTTCTTTTGTGTGTATGACAAGGTCACTGTGAAGTCCAGGCCAGCTGCAAGCTCATGGCAATCCTCCCAACTCCACCTCTCAAGTGCAGGGACTACAGGTGTGGCTGCCACACCAGGCTCTAGGTTCCACTCCCAGCATAGATATTTCTTCTATTTTTTTACCCTCAATGAGCATATTCATTCTAAAAACTTCAACTATGAATTCTATGCTGGTGACCACAAATCCTTGTCTTCAGCCCTGACCTTTGATTTATGCTCCAGTTTTTAGGTCCCACTCTGTAGACAATCCCCCAGGCCTGCTGGGGAATTTCATGGTCTGACCGTGAACGAAAAGGGGGTGAAAGACACGGAGTCAAGACGCAGACCCTGGGAATCCGATGAACGCAGGCAGAAGATGAGCTTCCGCGGACTCGTTTATTGGGGGCAAGGTTAGGGTTTATGTACTGTTTGCATTCTGCTCTCCTCTTACTGTAGTCATCGTGTCACCTTGTGATTGGCCCAGGTCTACAACTCAGCTGCTTGTATGGTCTCGCCTGCCTAGGGCAGGTTAGATTGATGAGGGACAAGCTCTCTATCCTCTACCCACACAAACATATATGCACATGTGGTCCTATACAGACATGTACCCATACACACACCTGCATATACAGTTCCCATACAAAATAAAAAATTAAAACTCATGTTTTGATTTATGAATCTTCATGAGTTTATTTATGCTTTCTAGTCACTTTTTCATTTGTACTTCAGGCCTCTCAATACATTTATAGTGATACTGTATAACTTTAAATGACTCAAGATATACATATTATTCATGCTAAACATGGATCCTTATATTTACAGACAAATACACCAGTCACTCATCAAAGAAGCTTCTTTTTTGGAACAGATGGAGACTATTACAGAATTCTACAACTGGTCACACACATAGTATAAGTGTGAGACGCCCAGTCCTAAGTGACACATCCACAATGGAACCTAAGGCTCATGAAACATAGTAGAACAGGGGATAGAGAGAATACTAAAATATCTCTCAAGTCTTATGAGTGAAATTTCTTCGTGCAACAAAGTACAATGTACACAGAAGTCTACAACTAGCCAAAGGGCAAAGATTAAGAGACTGCAGAGTGTGGGTCTCTGGGTAGGAATCATATTAAACCTCACCCACCCAGGGCTCAGGGACCATTGCAGAAAAGGTGGGGGAGAAGATTGTAAGGGCCAGGGGCGATGCATGAGCATAGGGAAACAGTCCGTTCAGGCTCCTGGGAACTTGCTCATATGAACTTACAGCAATGATGACAGCAGGCACAAGACCCATGCAAACTCTCAGACAGAAACCAGCATAGATGTGGGGAAATGGGCAAAAGGCCCCAACCTTAACAGAGGAACTAGTAGCAGCTGATCACTGCTGGATGAGGGAGAGTTGATCTTCTTTAAGGGAGTAATGCTAGATAGGCCAAACTCACGTGGAGGGACATTTGGGTATACAAACTTGATTCAGTAGGCCTTAACATATATGACAGAATGCATGAACTACTGTGGGCAAGCTATGGGAGATGCAGATAGGAGAAGGGGTCTAGGTGGGGTTAAGATCTATTTAAAAAACAAAAATTAAGAATGGTAGCCGGTGTGGTGGCACACACCTTTAATCCTAGCACTTGGGAGGCAGAGGCAGGTGGATCTTTGTGAGTTCAAGGCCAGCCTAGTCTACAGAGAGTTCCTGGGGCTACAGGGAGATCCTGTCTCAAAAAGACAAAAAAAAATTAAGAATGTTTTACATAGTAAAAAATGCACATATTAGCTATAAGGATAACCAATAATTTAAAGCCTAGCACAATATTGAGACAAAAGATGCAAATAAAAACTCTCCCTCAGGGTTAGGGATGTAGTTCAATAGAATTCTCCTCTAGCACATGTGAGGCATTTGGTCCAGTCCTGAGTTCTGCAAGAAAAATAACAGTAAAAGTAAAATAAAATAAAATAAAATCCTTCTGAACCAAACTATCCATTTTGGGTTTTTTGTTGTTGTTGTTTCAGAAACAATTTATTTTTATTTTATTTTTTTCTTTTTTTTATTGATGCTTTGTGTATTTCATACATCATTTTCCAATTCAGCTCAGGTATATTTCCCCTTCCCTTCCCCCAGTCCCACCCCACCCCATCCCAGATCATGCATTCTGCCATAACTGTCCTGCATCTTTCTCTCAGTTTTTTTCCATTTTTTGGCAATAAGTGATAATTTATGAGTAAAGCATCCCTCATGTAAAACCAATTTGCAAGCAGTTGTGCCCAAACTCACACAGCCCCTTGGTCCCACCATACAGCAGGGGGGGCTTGTATGTTCAATCAAGTTGATCAAATGAGTGACCAGGCTATATTGCTGTAGGTTCACCCAATCACAGCCCTTACATTCTACCACACCCTCTCTTCCGCAGATTTTTCCCTAGGCTTCGACAAGGGGCACAGGTGGATGAGAAGCAAAACAGTCTACTTTCTCTGGAGCTGTTGTCTTGGACTCTGGTCACTTCTGGCTGTTTTCTTTCATGGGCTGACAGTTTGACCAGGAATAACCTTTCGATCCTACTAATGAAGCACAAGCAATTAGATATATAGGTATTTAAACAGTATTGTTATCGTAGGTTACTTTGGTATAGACACAGATGTTTGGATGGTATGCTAATCCATGAATTACATTTTTTTCTGTTGAATATGACAGTGTCTTACTGTAGCTTATAACATCTCCTGACCATTAGAGGGTGCAAGCTTGTGGCATCACCCGTGGGTTATCCCTCCAAGGAGAGAGCCAATAGCCAATTAGGTTTGGGATATACAGGCATATGGCTGCCTCTGCTGCACAGTATTTCTAGGCAGGTGAGGTGTAGCTGGTGCTGACGGGAGTCTTGCTTGACTCAAGGAGACCTATATTTGCTTTATTGGTTTAGTGGCCTTTGGTAACACTCTCTGGTATTCCAGAGACCATCTGTACACTTGCATGTGTGGTCTCAATACATCTTTCCCATGTTAACGTCAGGTCTTAAACAGCAGGGCCTTATTGCCTCTCTTCTTGCAGGTATCCCAGTTTAGAGGCAAGGAGCCTTTACCTTTTGTGGGGGGCTTGGATCCCTTGGCCAACATCTCCTTGGTAGAATAATCCATTGCTGATGTCAGAGCTCCTGCATTAATATATTTTGCTTAAGTGCATAGCTTAAGGAGACTTTCGTATTATATTTGGTTCTGAATAGAGAATAATCCTTTTCACAGTTCCTATGTCTATTAGTCAATTCAAGAAGGCAGTTTTACCAGTTTTATAAGAGATTACCTCTATAATAGTTGTCTCCAATTTACAGTTGGAGAACGACATCATCATCATATTTCTCCTTGTTCTATGGGGGGGGTAAGAAAGTCTCTCATATTAAAACCTTTGCGGCTCCTAGAAGGTAAGTTTCATTAGGACTCATTATACAGAGTTGTTACAAGTAGGATCCACAGAGGGGTTTGATGTTTGTAGCAATCTGAGGTTTTTCTTCCTTTCAATGTTCAGACAAGCCAACCTTTCTGTTGGCACTTTCTGGTATATCCTACTCAATGCAAAGCTGTATCTTTTCTTTCTCAGCCATTAAGTTGGTGACATTTTGACCTGTTGGAACATACAAATCTTTTCCCGTAGTTAGGGTATATACCCACAAGATTCATCTTATTGCAGAGATACATGCACAGCTATGTTTATTGCAGCTCTGTTCACAATAGCAAAAAGCTGGAACCAGCCCAGGTGCCCCTCAACTGATGAGTGGATAGAGAAAATGTGGTACATGTATACAATGGAGTTCTATGCTGTGGTAAAGAGGGACAACATCATGAACTTTGCAAGTAAATGGATGGAGCTAGAAAACATTATGTTAAGTGAAGTAACACAGTCCCAGAAAAACAAACGACAAATGGTGTCCCTCATATGTGGATGCTAGTGCCAATACCCCAGATATAAATATTTCTCATGGAGAGGGATGCATAGTAAAAGAACAACAACAGAAAGACTGCATCAGAAAACTGACTGAAATGGTGAATTGGGAAGGGCGGGAGGGGCGGGAGAGGGACACGGGTGTATATTCGATCAATGCATATTTAATGGACGTGAGTTCAACAAGTATCCAGTTTTGCCCAGACACTCTATACAGGTTGCATGGTGGTTTAGGTCTCAGTAAAAGTAAATATGTGTATATTAAACAACATTGGTTTACAGGCTCTGATAAAAATGGTAATGCATCTGAGTTAAACGGAAATATAAATTGCTGTTGTCCACGTTTGTTCTACATAAAATCTGTATAACAATAACTTTGGGATTGGCACATACAAATGTTCTCTATAATTTTTCTGTTGTATGGTATCACCTCGTAGCATTCTTTTTCACCTATAAGATGACTTAACAAAAAAATTAAGTTTGCTCCCCAAGTTAATCACATACATTCACCCAAAACAGCATGGTGAATTTGATGAAAGCTGTGCCTTGATTCCACCCTATAGGCATGTATAATACAACTGCCTTCTGGAGACTCATGGGTCAAAAAACAAAAACCCCCAAAAAGAAAAAAAATGGGGGGGGATACAGATAGAAATGAAACCTTTTTGTCAAAAACCTTGCAATTCAAATCTCAAACTATCCATTTTGAAGGACATTAAAGAAGCCCAATACACATAATTCATTTAGAGGGCTTCCTTTTTAATATTTCTAGGCCCTTATAACCACTTTTGAACCAAATGATTTATTATTCTGTGACTTGGGGGATTTTTATATGCATGCTTTGCCATGGACTAAAAGTATGCTTTTGAGGGGCTGGAGAAATGGCTCAGTGGTTAAGAGCATTGACTGCTCTTGCAGAGGACTTGGGTTCAATTCCCAGCACCCACATGGCAGCTAATAACCCTCTTTAACTCCAGTTCCAGGGGAATCTGATGCCCTCTTCTGACCTCCGTGGCATTGCACAACATGGGTGCACAAACCTACATGCAGACAATACACTCATACACATAAAAAAATAAATTTAAAAAAGAATATGCTTTCAAAAGTCCAGCTCTCTTTCTACACTGCACATTTCTTCTGACACAGAGAACTGCTAACGTCTCAGGGTTCATGGGATTGACAGCAATCAAAGTCTGCATATGTGTATCTAGGACTATGGCTCTGGTTTTTCTAACAATCAGCACGAGATCCTAAGGTAACAGGAGTCACTGGCCTTAAATGGAAGTGCAGGAGATAGAAGATACTACTATCAGCTTCCATCACTGGATAAAGTAAGTTCTATCATGCAGCGGACAGTCAAATATGGTAGTTGAACCAGATTTCATAGCTTGGTCCAGACACCGAAAATTCAAGCCCTATTAAAATGCTAAAAAGAAATGAGGTAGAGCGACAGAGTCCATTGCTCTATTTACATCAATACTGCCTTGCACATACTTATTGGTAGCTCTACTAGAACAGGTAATAAATAGGTCTGGATTGTTCATGCTTTGGAGTTTTGGAATAGCAGGAAAAATTGAAATCCACAGATAATACCAAAATTTAATTTTAGTCAAGATATTAAGCCATCTCTTCTTCAGTGGAGCTTTTATTACATTAGCTAACAAATACTGTAACTGACTGGGCTTGTGTTGCAGCTTTTTGCTTTTTCTATATCCTTCTAGGGTCCTTGAGTAGGAGATACTGAGCCACTAGAAAATAAAAGGTTTGCTTTTTTGCCTTATCCATTATGATCAACAATCATGATATTTGATAGCTGGCTGGCAGGAGCTGGGGTTGAAACAGAAGTATCACTTCCATCCTCACACAACTACATGATTCATGAACCCAGCAGAGGTAGTGCAGACTCCTAGTCCTAAGCAGCAGTACAAATGAACAGAGACACTTTTTAAATTACTAATGAAGGTTATCTTCATAAACTGATTGTGTATAGTATATATGTAGTGCAGTTACCCTAAGCCAGCTATTATACCTACCCTCCCCCAAATTAAGACAAGGAACCACTACAATTCAATTATTTGAGACTCTTGTTTAAAATAAAATTTCCAAGTTCACTCTAGAGAGTCTGACTCCATAGATTTGGACCAGGAATCTGCATTTTAATAAGTACTTCTCCTTCTCGTCCACCAAAGTGATTTAGGTATGGGGAAGCCCATACACCATATTTGGAAAAATCACTACCCAGGGCATGAAAAAGTGTCTCATAACCTCGTAGTTGATTTTCTAAGCAGGAAATGAAATTTTTTCTGGTTCTATAATTCTCAGATAAATAAAGCCTAAATTAGCTATACTCACCACATACAGTGAGGTATTGGAGGAATATTTGCTTTGAGGACACATAGAACATTAAAGCTCAATGTTGAGGGCTGTTTAAGGGCAGGATCACACTTCAAGTTTATAACATGTGCAATACAGTGATACCATTCAGTCAGAGTATGATTCTGCTATGCTCTGATTCAGGCAGAACAGACAGCTGCTGAAGCTAAACCATGACATTTTGCCCATGACATTGGAGGATTTACTCAAGAAAAGTTTCCCTTGTGCCAGGAATTGCTCAGTACAGCTGCAAGATGGCCTAGTCCTTGGCTCCTCTGTTGTTTGCACGTTCTCAAATGTCTAAACAAACCTAACCATTCTTTATGGGACTACAGACCCATATGACATCCACTATCTGGAAGGAAGACCCTGTCCCTATGTCCCTTGTCCATATGTTTTGAAGAGTGGTCACTTTGTAGTAGCTCTAAGTTACTGTAAGTTATCCAAAGAGCAACCTCTTGCATAGATACTATGATATGAGGGAGAAAGTGAGTTCCCCTGAAGGTTGCATAGTGCACAAGGGATTTTGTGATAATTAAACAATATAATGTCTATGAAAGTATTCTGCATAATGCGTAATAACACAAAATACTAGAATTATTAAATACTTGCCCTTTTTGTCTTTTTTTGAGACAGGCTCTCCCTGTAGCTCCAGCTGTCTTGGAACTTGCTATGTAGACCAGGCTGGTCTTGAACTCACGGAGATCTGACTGCCTCTGCCTCCCAAATGCTGGGATTACAGGTGTGCCACCATGCAGGGCTTTAAATAGTTTCTAACAGAAAGAATTCAAGCTATATCAACCAAAACGTTTACTTTTTTCAGTGCTGAAGATCAAACTCAGAACCTTGGACATGCTAAGTATTCTACCACTAAGCTACATCACCAGACCTGGGGGCTGGGCAGGGGGGGTTCCCTCTAATATAGCAGTGGTTAAAAGGCTGTCTTATCCTAGAAAAGCTCCTCTGTATGTGTTTGGCTTCCCCATCTATAAATTAGAAATGCAGTCTGAGTTATGTGTGCTAGATACCTATGGGCAGAGACAGAAAGGGCCTGGGCAAGAACCTAAGACTGTGTTGTCCGCATTTCAGCAACGACAGATCACCATCAAGCCCTCCACATGTCAGCAGTCCTGCCTTTCTCCAGTTCTGGCCTGCTGTTCAAGTTCTTTGACTATAAACTGTGCTTTCAGGTTCTTTCATCAATTTAAGATTAAAAGTTCTGTGAAATATTAATGAAATAATGTTTTTAAAAGAAAGAAAAATGTTCTTACAATACTGCAACATTTTAATGCCTCATTAAAATCATTAGCAATGCTAATACTAAAGAATTTACTTCATCTTTCAAGGAGCCAAAAAAATAAATCATAATAAAATGTTTGTTAACATTACATCTGGAAAAATAAATTATATAGTGCCTTTCTATATGGGCTTACCATAATTTAAAGATGACACTCTAAGGTCACACTATGAAGCACATGCAAGTAGCTTTTTTCCATGAAAACTCATACTGCATTATTTTATAATATTCATTAAATGCTATGAATATTGTTTGTATTTTTTATTTATGAGAAAAAAATATGGGGTGCCTATCAACCAGCCAGAGCTCTCATGGAGCTTAGCTTGCAAACAATGACATGCTTCACTGACTTGGATGACTTACAAAAGCCATTTATATTCAGTACTCTCATTTGTGCTCTCTTTAAAAATGAGTAAGAGACATATATTAATAGCAAGAAACTTGTAGGATGATTTCGTCACTACCCATCTCCAGACTTATTGCAACACTTCGTTTTCCATCAGTTAAACTGACATGGGAATGTAAATGTCATATAGATCAGTCATATAAAATTTTACTATAGAAGTAAAGGCAAGTATGACAGTTCCCTTGCCTTTGTTGACCAACTTTTAGTTGGAAAGCAAAAAACTGTAATGGCAAAGCCAAGTTCTAGCTAGGAGGTTGTTGAAGTAAATTTCTCACCACTGACTGGGGCAATCGACAGAGAAGTGCTCTCAAAAATGGAAGTTTGCAAACTCCTGTGCAACTGCTCAATAAGCTCAGCACATAGACAGACCAGAAGATCCTGGGAACATCTCCTAAGAAAAATCTTTGTCCAGCTAGAGTGAGGGTTTGTTTAGGTTAAAACAATGATTTAAAAATAAGGAGCTGGTGAGCTGACTCGGAGATAAAGCACTTGCTGTATGTGCCTGACAACCTGAGTCTGATTCCTGGAACCCACAGAGAGAGAACCAACTCTTCAAAATTGTCCTCTGACCTCCATGTGTGTGCCATGGCACCCACATACCTACAAAAGTTGAAAATAATATATATATATTTAAACAGAAATTCCATTCATTGGTTTCCCCTATGTTCCTAGATAAAAATAAACATTAGGTGCTAGTCAAACTAACTATCTCCACCACAGCTATTTAATTTTCTGTTAAGGTAAAATATTTCATAACCCTATTATTTTTATCTGAGACTTATTTTTCTTAGGTTTGTTATTATGGGCTTGCTCATTTGAATCATTCTTTGGAGAGAGGACTAACCATGGATTTATGCATTTTCTTATTAAAGCTTATCACCAGACCTGTAATCTCAGCTGTTCAGAAGATTAAAGCAAACTAATTCCAAGTTCAACATCTGCCTAGATGGTTAAGAGTGGGTTCAAGGCCAACCTGGTCTGCTTAGTGAGCCCCTGCCTCAAAATACACGTAAAAATAGGACAGTAAATCACAAGTACTGGGAAGGGGGAAGTGGGGAAATGGAAGGGACTTGACTAGTGCGAGGGGAAGAAACGTAATACAAAGGGAGAGCAAGGAAAAAGAGGTAACGCTAGTGATGTTTGGAAAAGCCATAAGAAAACTTATTTTACATGCTTACTTCAAATAAATACATAATATATGTGTGTGTGTGTGTTGTCTACGTGTATAGTTTAAGTGGAGTTATGCCACACAGGATGCTAATGCTCCCCCTCCAGCAGTCATAGACTATCCAACAAAAACCCCACCAGTGACAGGCACAGGAAACCTCCCTTCAAGATGTTGCTCAGAGGAGTCCATGAGAGTCCCAAAACAATATAGGCTATTGTCATTGTTGTCGATTGCATCCCAGAACTTGAAGGTAAGTCTCTACTGCTAAAGAGACCATACACCTCCGACGCAGGACTTGATAGAATCAAGCCGGGATAGAATCAAGCCGGAACTGACCTCAAAGTCTCCTGCATAATGACTAGCACTCGTAGTGTTAGAAAGTGTTTGAGAGAAAAGCAATCAATGGAGCTACCTGCTGCAAAGTCTACAAACACAGCAATGATGAGCCCAGGAAGATATTCCTAATGGTGCAAAAGCAGCACTTTTTTTTTTTTTTTTTTTTTTTTTTTTTTTTTTTTTNTTTTTTTTTGGTCTTTTTGAGACAGGGTCTCCCTGTAGCTCCAGTTGTCCTGGAACTCACTCTGTAGACCAGGCTGGCCTTGAACTCACAGAGATCCACTTGCCTCTGTCACCCGAATGCTGTGATCAAAGGTATGCACCACCACACCCAGCTAAAGCAGCACTTTTAACTTGGGGTTAACCAACAGCGGTCTATGACTTAAGGCCCTCTCAATGGGAGGACATTCATGTCTGGTACTTTAAAGCTAGCCAAACATAGCTGGAAAGGTCATGGACCCTAAAGGAAAACCTGTGACTGCCATTTTCCTGAACAAATATAATGTCTAACTCTATTCAAAATACTTAGTCTTGTACCCACAGATAAGTGTAGTTCCTACCCCTCATCGAAGATGCAGGCTATTACAGAAATCCACAACTGGTCAAAATGAAGAGAATAAGTGTCCAGACCCAACTGATGAATCTATAATGCAAGCTCTACACCTAAGACTCCTGGAAAATCATGGAAGAGGAGGAGGAAAGACTGCAAAACCAGAGGATCAGGATTCCTGCTGCTAGACAGTGCCTTCTAGACGTGACAGGGAAACTCTACACATAAAGCTCAACCATGTAGATTGCTAAACAGGACCTATAATGACAATAGTAGTTGACAAGCCAATATAGCTGGGGGAAACTTCTCAAGGCCCCACCCCCAAATGGAGGGCTACAGGCAATCAACGGCTGCTGAGACAAGGAGAATCAGTTTCCTCCAGGGACAAGCTCCCTGATAGGTTATCCAACCCTGACAAGTTATCCAATCCCAAGTGGTCAGCTCTAAACATAGGTACTAAAACCTATGCTTTAGAAAACAATACTAAATGGGCTCACCACATTGTGTGTGTGTGTGTGTGTGTGTGTTGGTGTAACAATAATAATTAAGAAGAGATCATAAATTTGAGAGGGACTAGGGGACAGAGGAGGCATTTGAGGGAGAAGAAGGAGGGTTAGAAATGATGTGACTACATACCCATATGAAATTCTCAAAAATAAAAAAATGTAAATAAAAGAATACAAGCAGAAAGTGGGCTACAGCTCTGATGTAGTGCCTGCCTAGACATGCTCTATGTGTGCAAGGCTTGGGTTCACTCTCCAGTACTGCAAAAAGTTAAATATATATATATATATATATATATATATATATAATGCAAATGTCTATTACTTAATATTATAACTATTACTCTAATCTTTGTGTGCCTAAGTGATTTATGTCTTTCAATGGGAATGAGTTAGGGACAGTTGTTTACAAATGAAAGTAGAATAAACTGTTTAGCTAACATAACACTTACCCAGAATGGGAATGTGAAGATTATACCTCACTATGTTGCACCATATACTATATAATATGTTGCAGATGTTGCTAGTTTTTTCATTAACAGTACCTTTCTATATGGGTTTTATATAATGTTGAAATTTCTTATTAACATAGCTGTCATTTTGATGCAATCCTAAATTATTAAACTCCAAGAATTTAAAGGTATGAGTTCTGAGTTCCAAACCAAATAACCCAGTTTGACTCTTTTAATTCAAATTATCATTATGTTTAGATAGATAGAAAATTAAGAGTTTCTAAAAATCACATATTTGAAACATAGGCAAGCTCTAAATATGACAAAATAATTTGTTAAAAACTTCAGTTACATCTTCCTTATCCATCCATCTATTTAGAGAACAAATTAATTGTTCCAATCTAGTAAGTAATGAAAGAAAAAAGTCGACAAAGGGTGAAATACGAACATCAATGGTAAGTTTTGAATTTACCCTATTTATCTTGAATGTAAGATCTCGTGACCCACTAAAACTCAGTTCACAGTATTTTATGAAAAATAATGGCTGAAATTGAATGTCTTAATTTACATTTAATGCAATTAAGAATGGTTTAAATGATGACTGATGAACAGCACACACAGATGTCAGTCAGTTTCATCAGAATAAATTGAAGTCAGTGTCAATGAATGCTCCACTGATAAATCCCACTTTACATAAAATTAATAAAAATAAGGAAATATAATCCTTAACTAATTGCAAAATGGTCTGGAATTCCCCTGAATTTTGAAGGGGAAACAATTAACAGAAAACCACAGCGTTGTTTGGAAAATGTTGAGTCTTTAATAGTCAGATACTTCCCAAGTAATTCTATCAGCCAACAGCTATGAAGAGTTATAGGGCACAAACTGATAAATAGAGTTACGTAAATATTCATGGTGAGATGCAAATATGAAAAAAGAAAACAGAAGGCAAAGAGGAAGATGGAGGAATTTTTTAAAGTGGAGGATGGAGTAGAGAGACAGCTCTGTGGTTAAGAGCACTGGTTACTCTTACAGGTGACCAGAGTTCAGTTCCCAGCACCCACATGAAGTTTAGCATCTGTCCGTAACTCTAGTTCCAGGGGGATCCGATGCCCTCTCTGGCCTCTGCAAGCATTGCATGCATGTGGTACACTGTTTACATATATGCAGGTGAAGTTTTCAGACATATAAAATAAAAATGAATTAATTATTTAAAGTGGAAGAAGAAGAGGAATGGAAGAAGAGGGGAAAAAATAAAAAGATGAGAAGATGCTCTCTTTTGATGCTTTGGTCCGAAGCTACAAAGCCTGCCCTGTTGGCTAGACCCTTCCATGCAGAGAGCATGCTCTCCTTCAGTGGTACCCTGAAGCTCTGTGGATTGGAGCAGATGTTGCTGCTTTTGAAGTTAATAGAAACTTTATGGAGCATTTTTCACTCTCTCATCCAGGAGCAAATGTCAACTGTAGTTTTATTCAAAATCTGAATTCTTGGCTCAAATACTAATTGCTGTTAATGTGTTTAAATCCCAATTCTCAGGGAAAGGGGAAAGTGTTTTTCCAGTGGAAAAACTGGGTTAATATTTGCATTCTTAGTGCTTGAATAGAAAGAAAATGCTGGACTTCTGTGCCACATAATTCTATAAGCAACTGTGGAAGGCCTAAAAAACAAGTTTCTCTGAGTTACTGGGTTAGTGTTTTTGGGATGAATGAATGTTGACACTCCAAAGAATATGAAAAGTGTTAAGGGTAGTTTTTAAAAGGGGGTGGGGAGCCGGGCATGGTGGTGCACACCTTTAATCCTAGCACTCAGGAGGCAGAGGCAGGCGGATCTTTGTGGTGAGTTCAAGGCCAGCCTGGTCTACAGAGTGAGTTCCAGGACAGCTGGGGCTACAGNAAAAAAAAAAAAAAAAAAAAAGGGGGGTGGGATAGGGAGAAGGTTCATTTTATAAACCTATTTCTGATTCTGTGTGTGTGTGTGTGACATAGACATGGGGACTAAAGGACATCTTTCAATAATCAGTTCTCTCTTTCCTCCATGGGTTCGTGAGATAGAACTCAGATCACCAAACTTGTGTAGCAAGCACTTACCTGTTGAGCTATCTCATCAGCCCTAAAACTCTCTTAATAACAGGCACTACACCTATTATTCCTGTGTACTCCTATATAACACTTTAGAACTAGCAGTATATTTTCATTCTGACACATACTACTTTAAAAAATTTTTTTTACCCACTTCACACCTGAGTGAATAATTTAGGACCAAAGAAATGTAGCTGGGAAGGGGTCGATACTGAAGGCCTAATCTGGGTCTTTTGGCTCCAAATCCTCTACTCCTACTTGGATATTTTTTACAGGTCCCTGCTCTAGCTATGTGGCTAATGGCAGTGTTAAAAGCTCTTAAGAGTATTCAACAATTGCTGATGCTCTATAAGAACTATGAATGTTTTACAATGTTAGCTCACCAGGAATTTATTTCCTTATTTCACATTATAGACATTTATCTCATTTTGGAACTCTTAATGTTTAACAAGGAGAACTAATAATAGATGTTACCCAACACAATTTTTACTTACCCACTTCCTAACCTCCTAGCATTGGTTGAGTAAGCAAAGATAAGGCCAGTCAGAAGGAAAATGGATTAATGGCAGTCGGTCATCCAAGTATAGAAAATTTTGCTTATCTAGAAGCTACTCAAAAACATTTACTTGTATTGAGGGCAAAGTTACTTTTTGTTTATTTGTGGTGCTAGGGATCACACCTAGGGCCGTGTGAGTGCATGTTAAGTACTTCACTTCTGAGTTACACACTCAGCCTAAAGCAGTTTCTTAAAATTTTCAATTTCATTAAACAATTTGTCAAGCTATTATTTAATATGTATGTGTGTGTGTTCAAAATGTCACCTAACAACCAAGTTTTTGAGTAACTGAAAGAATTTTATTTTCATTGCATGTCTTTTATTAGATCAATCCAGGCCCCAAAGTAGTGTCTGTAACAGTATCTCTGAGCTCAGTGGTTAACAGCAGTTAACAGTGCTGGCTTCTCTTGCAGAGGATCCAAGTTTGGTTCTCAACACCCACATGGAGGCTAACAACTGTTTGTAACTCCAGTTCCAAGGGATCTGACTCCCTCTTCTGGCCTCTATGGCTATTTCAGGACATGGGTGCACTTAAACATGCAGGCAAAACACTTATACACATAAAATAAAAATAATAAATAATTTAAAACAGTCTCTGCAATTCTTATGCAGAAGTCTCATTTATCTCCTATGCTTTTTCTTTCTTTCCTCTTCCATCTCCCTCTCTCTTCATCTTCCTTCCCTCCCTACTTCCATCCTTCTTTCTGTCCCTTCTTTTCTTCCTCATGGCGTCGGGCATCAAACCTCAGGCTTCACACATGCTAGGCAAGTACTCCACTACTGGGCTACATCCCCAACCCTATTCCCTCTACTAATTTTATTTTACCTGCCAAAGCAAAAAAGCATTTACTCACAATTGTACATGATACTACAGAGCCTCTATTTAGACATGTCACTGTCCCTGGCGAATTTATAATTAAAAGCCCCTTTTGATCAGAACAGACCTCTTTCTTTACCACTTTTGCCCAGCCTCCTACAAGGATTAGGAAATCTAAAAGAAAAAAGGCTGGGGAAGAGGGTCCTCAGAAGTTCCATCAATCACAAATACTGGACTTATTGCCAGAACATCATAGATCCTACTCAGTACATAAATTACAAGTTAGTGAACTTTGTCTCTATTCTCTAAATTTGCAAAAGGGGCTCATGGGAGACTCAAACATGGAGCTTATCCCCAAGCTGTGAACTCTGATCTTCCCTTTTCCCCACTTCCAGGAACTGTTCTGCTTAAAGCCATAGAATGTCGAACCATAGCCATGAATGTAAACATCAACAATGCATCTGAGAAGTTTTATAGAAAGGGGAAGGCATCAGAAGGGAGAGTAACACTAAAGAGACTTACTTCATCAATTTCTATTAGAACCTGATGTGATCTAGACAGGATCCTCTCTGCTCCAATACTTTTACTTCAGTATTTCTCAGAGCAACTTTTGAACAAGTATATTAAAGGACAGTACAGGCACAGCTAACTGACCCAACTTACTACCACAGCAATATTTATACGAAGAGACCATAGCTTCCTTCCTTCCACCTTCTCCCAATTCCATCCCTGCTAAGGAGACATTTTGCAATCAAGTTCCTCCTCAGTTACAGTTCTACACAAACAATGATTGTGTTTAGCACACGGGTTTCTTGGTCTCACCTCTCTCTCCACCCTAAACTTCCTTCCTTGGATGAAGAGCCAGAAGCCTAGAGGGAGGCAAGAATTTAGCATAAGTGACACGTAAGCTTGTAAACACTGTGTTGGTTTTTTATATACATTTTTTATTTGATTCTAAGGGACTTTATTTAATTGACTTTATTAGATGTTATTTCTCATACTGTAGAATCTAAGGGTAATGCTTTGATTTTATTTTAAAGACTGAGTTTTTTTTTCTGCTGGTATAAATAGTATGGACACAGTAAAAGTACTTGAGAGAGCCTAATGAACCATTTCTTACAGCCCATTACCTTTAGTCTGATATGACGGAGAGTGCAGGCACTAATTATCCTCCCTTTCACGACAGTGACAGAGATCTACAGTAGGTCTTAAAACGAAATTTCCCATATACCTCAACATTTCCTAGCAGAATATAGTCCTGTATTCTTCTCCTCATTGCAATTTTAATCAGAAAGGCCAGGTCCTTTTACTCCTACAATTTTCTGAATCCAAAGACATATGGTTGATATTTCTTAACCTTAGAGATCAAAGATAAAATTATACACAATAAGAAATGATTTTTTTAGTCATAAAAAAATGCACTTCGCCGGGTGTGGTGGCACACGCCTTTAATCCTAGCACTTGGGAGGCAGAGGCAGGCGGATCTTTGTGAGTTCAAGGCCAGCCTGGTCTACAGAGCGAGTTCCAGGACAGCTGGGGCTACAGGGAGACCCTGTCTCGAAAAGACCAAAAAAAAAAAAAATGCACTTCATTGTGGCTCCCATCCATGGAAAAGTGGCCTAAAATGTGTTTAGAAAATTAAGTATGTGGGGCTGGAGAGATGGCTCAGCGGTTAAGAGCACCAACTGCTCTTACAGAGGACCTGGGTTCAATTCCCAGCACCCACATGGTGGCTAAGAACCGTCTTTAATCTTAGTGCTTGGGAGGCAGAGACAGAGGCAGGAGACTCTGTCTCAAAAAGTCCAAAAAAAAAAAAAA
>VZQC01014413.1:3024363-3071795 GCA_009823505.1 Rhizomys pruinosus | reverse complement strand
TAAAAGGCCACTAAAGCAATACAAGCAAAATATTGGGCTCCCTGAAACAAGCAAGACTCCTCTCTCGAAATTTCATCATCACTCAGGCCACACCTCAAAGTCTCTGCAGACTGACTGTTAGCAACAGGCCACCAAAGGTGGGCGTGTTATATATACAATCGCTACTATTTGGCATACTCTCTTGGAAAATAAATGCACAGCGGTGGCCTAGCACCCTTCTGCCAGCTTATGCTCCCTGGAGTGTAGGTTAGGATGATTGTATATAAGGGGTCGGCACGCTCATACTAAACCTAGTCTATTAGATTCTTGTCATCCATTCTTCGAGAGAGTTTCTTGTGGATTGTCATACCATCCAAGCATCTGCTAAGCTCTTACTAGCACAGCTTTGACATAATTTTGTGAGTTAACTGTTTTATCGTGCTTAAATTATGCCCTTGAAATATCCAATTGCTTTGTGTTTGTTTATTATGACTAAAAAGGTATCAATGGACAAAAGGCATGTTCTCACCTCTTTATCCCATGAAGGGGAACAACCTGAAATACCTAGGTGTCCTAAATGACAACTCTAACGAATAATTTCAGACATTCATTGTTTTTTTCTCAACCCACTTGTCCTCCTTTCCTAACGCTCTAAGGGACAAACTGCGTGATATGAGGAGTGCTATGGTCAAATAATGATAAAGGTGCTGTCAGAATGAAGATTAGGGGTGATCTATGAGACTTTGCAGCCTGTTCATACAAGCCTCTCAACATGGACTATGGATAACTTTGGGTTTGTTCAAGAATTTGGACATCTAGTATATCTTCGCAAAATGCATCAATTACTAATTGATGGCAACTAGAGTAACCTCAATGTTATTGCCACACTCGTTATTATTTGAGGATCCGAGATAAACAATTAATATATAATTAAATAAATAATACTATTTGTAATAATAAATTCATGTAAAGGAATTTCAGAGGGTGGGGTAAGGGCTGGGTGGGACAGAGGCAGGGACAGGATTCCTTTCTTTTTTTTTTCTTTTCTTCTTTTTTTTTTTTGATTCAGGGTCTCCCTGCAGCCCCAGCTGACTTGGAACTCACTCTGTAGATCAGGCAGCCCTTGAACTCGGATCCACCTGCCTAAGCCTCCTCAGTGCCAGGATTAAAGGTGTACACCACCACGCCCAACTGAAAGACAGTTCTTAGCCTCCATGTGGGTGTTGGGAATCAAGCCCGGATCTTCTGCAAGAGCAGTTGGCGCTCTTAACTGCTGAGCCATCTCTCCAGGGGATACCTTTCTTACAGAGCAGAAACTTAGCAGAGAACAAAGACTGGAGAACACCCCTTAGGGAGAGATGCGAATCAGAACACATTAGCACACCAGATGAGTTCCACAGGTATGCTGGACTGTGCCAGGCTTTTCAGAGCCCTTCTTGTGAGCCCCTGATGCCAGCTCTCCTCGTTGTGGAGGAGATCACTATCATCATAGAAACGCACTGGGATGCACTACAGAAGAAACGTCTCTACTATGTATTTAACCTGCTGAAGAAACTGACAGGTTCTTCATGGCATTGTTGGATAATGATTGGAGAAGGTATAAAGTTAATAAGACACATTCTGCCATATTTTAATATGGTTGAGAAAAAAAGCCTAAGAAGCACCTTGCCTATGAAATCCCTAATCGCAAAGGTCATGTGGTGACAAAGCTCATGCTCCCTGGGGAGCCACATTCTCTGCATGGACCTACTAACCACCACCCACACACACCTGGGCCATTAGCCAGGCTTCCAGTACCAGGCATTGGCTCTCCCCAACTCCCATGAAGTAGGTCGTGAATCCATTCAAAGGTGGTTGGTTTCCCTCACCCCAGCAGTCAGGCGTTACTGTGCAGGTAAGCATATCTTCCTTTCCAAATGAGTTCTTTATCCTCCTTTTATACTAGTTAGCCTTTTTCCCACACACACCCCCACATTTCAATTTCTCTGCCTCCCTCCCTGACAAAATCTTTCCAGCCACAGCTTTCCCCCTTTACTTCCTTTTTACTTATACTCTAGTATCCCCGTCCCTTAAGATAACCCTTTTCCAGACACTCTGCTTCCTTCCTTGTGTTTCTGTTTGTACAAGTACTCCATGATTGTCACATGACAGAGACTATACAGCATTTGTCCTTTGGGGCCTGGGTTACCTCACTTAGAATAATTTTGCCAATTTCATCCGTTTCCCTGAAATTTTAATTCTTTGTTTACAGCCAAGCTATATTCCATTGTGTATATGCATATCTTCATTATCCATTCATCAGCTGAGCATCGAGGCTGTCTCCATTCCCTAGCAATTGTGACTAGGGCAGCAATGAGCACATATGTGCAGGTATCCCTGTGACAAGGTGTAGAGTCTGCTGGATATATGCCCAGGGGTGGTACAGCTAGATCATGAGGTAGTGCTAGGTTTCTTAGAATCCTTCAGACTGATTCCCAGAGTGGCTTCACTAGTTTACATTCCTTCCAACAGGGTGAGAGGATTCCCTGTTCGCTACATCCATGCTAGCATTTGTTGTTACTGGTATTCATTTTTTTTAAATTTTATTTATTTCTGTATGTGTATGAATGTACTGTCTGCATGTAGGTCTGTGCACCCGTGTCGTGCAATGCCACGGAGGTCAGAAGAGGGTCTCGGATTCCCCTGGAACTGGAGTTCTCCTGGAATTGGAGTTTCAGACGGTTCTCAGCCGCCATGTGGGTGCTGGGGATCGAACCCAGGTCCTCTGCAAGAGCGGTCAGTGCTCTTACCCGCTAGGCTATCTCTCCAGCCCCATTGTTACTGGTATTCCTGATGACTTGATGATAGCTATTCTGACAGGGATGAGATGGAGTCTTAAAGTGGTTTCGATTTGCATTTTCCTAACAGATAATGATGATCCTTAGGTTTGTGACATTATTAGACATAAAATGCATAAGAAGGGAAAGGGAAAAGAGCTCCTCAGGAATAACATTAGTGTTTATTACTGGAATTTTTATTTTTATTAATTTTAAATTTCAATTAAAATCTGAAACTGATTCTGATAAGAAAAAATATATTGTAAACTCTAGAGCAAACAGTAGAAAAGAAAATATAAGCCAGGTGTGGTGGCACACGCCTTTAATCCCAGCACTCGGGAGGTAGAGGTAGGTGGATCTCTGTGAGTTCAAGGCCAGCCTGGTCTACATAGTGAGCTCCAGGCCAGCTGGGACTAAAGGGAGACACTGCCTTGAAAAGACCAAAAAAAAAAAAAAAGGAAAATAATTAGCCATTAAATATGGGGCTGGAGAGATGGTCTAGCAATTAAAAGCACCAACTGCTCTTGCAGAGAACCGGGGTTTGATCCCCAGTACCCACATAGCGGCTGAGAACCGTCTTTAACTCCAGTTCCAGGGGAATCCGACACCCTCTTCTGTGCATGGCATGGGTGCACAAACCTACATGCAGACAGTACATTCATACATATAAAAAATAAATAAAATTTTAAAAAAAGAAAGAAAATATAGTGACAAAGATCACTAGAGAAATAAAAATTCTATCTTAGAAAATACTCTCTTAAGGCAAAAAGGAGGAACAGAGGAACCAAAAAAATAATGAAACAGCCTCCAATCCTAGTACATGGGTGGAAGAAGTAAGAAGATCACAGATTGAGGCCAGCCTGGGCTAAATACACAGTAAATTCAATCCCAGACTAGATTATACAACAAGATTCTTTTTAAAATAGATATATACTTACATATGTACACATACATACATATGTCATTTAAGAAACAAAAGCTAGCTCGGTGTGGTGACACATGCCTTTAATCCTAGCACTCAGGAGGCAGAGACAGGTAGATCTCTGTGAGTTCGAGGCCAGCCTGGTCTACATAGTGAGTTCTAGGCTAGCTGGGGCTACAGGGAGACCCTGTCTCAAAAAGACCAAAAAGAATTAGAAAGAAGAGGAAGAGGAGGAGGAGGAGGAGGAGGAGGAGGAGGAGGAGGAGGAGGAGGAGGAGAAGGAGAAGCACAAAGTAAAATGGAAGATGCAAACCCAAGTAGGAAGGAGACGTGAGTAGGTCTTGTCTACTTCTAAACTTTAAGGTACAGAAGTAACACAGTGGCAAACATCTTTGAGACTAGTTCTTTGTGTAATACCTATCATTTATTTAGGATAAATTTCTAAAACTAGAACTGCTGAATCACACTGTTTTGGCATTTTTAAAGCTTCCAATATTATATTACCTTTCAGGGGAAAAAAACTATCAATTTAAAATCCAAGACATTTTGTAGAGGCCTAAAGTATTTAAATAAAACATTATAGACCTATACTATGCCACTAAAGTGGAAAATAAGTGTTGGCAAGTATGTATAACAATTGAAGCCCTCATATATTTTGGATGAAAATGTACCATGCTATAGCAACTTTGGGAAATAATTGGACCTTTCTTCAAAAGGTTAAATATAAGGTTGCTATATGATATTTGCAGGGCAATTTCAAAGTGTACACCCTAGAGAAATAAAAGCACATGTCCACAGAGGAAATTGTATGCAGATGTTCATAGCAGTAGCATGAACGTTGCAAATGTACCCATTAACATTGTAATGCAGCCACATAATGGAATACTATTTAGGAGTAGATAGAAATGAATTATTGATATATATTGTAACATAGATGAACCTTGAAAACATTAGCCTGATAAAGCAGTCCAGCCACAAAAGCCTACAACAAGCTGTATGCTGCATACCTATAAACAGAAGGCAGATTATTAGTTGCTTAGGACCAAGGAGGAGGAAGATGGGAAGTGACAGCTAATGGTATGAAGTTTATTTAGTGGAGATGAGAATATCCTAAAATTAGATTATGGTGATGGTCACACAACTCTGTGAATACACTAAAAACACTGGTATCTTAAAATGGGTGGATTACTGCACATGAATTACACCCCAATAAACCTGTTAAAAATAAAAGCATCGCAGAACAGTTATTAGAACATGACCAAAACCGACAAAATTATCTGCTTTATCATCTTTTATCCTCTTTGCCTCAAACATATAACCTTGTTTTTTTTTTTTTAATTCCCCCAGCCAAACAGTGTCATGAGGTAGCTATTTGCTGGAGAGATTCAGAGAACATATTAATCCCTTTTTTTTTTGCTGTTCTAACCAACTACCACAGATGTGGTAATTCATTTGTGAAAAAGAAAAAAAAAACTTCTCTCTCTTACTTCAGGAGGCTAAGAAGTACAAGGCCAAGGGGTTTGTGTAGGTGAGGCTTCACACGGCAGCATCCTATGACAGCAGGCAGAAAGGGTAAGCAAGGAAGATGTGACCTAACCGGCTTTGTAACAAACTAGCAGTCATGATAATTAATCTATTCCTTCAACAACTGCACAATCCCTGTGAAGGCAGAGTCTTCACAGCCTAGTCACCTCTTACTAGGCCCCTCTGTCAACACTGTTAATAGCACTGGAGTAAGTTTCCAACACATGCATGCAGGGAGACATATTCAAACCATAATGGGAAGTGAGAAAAGGTTTACATGGAATAGAATTTAAAATAAATATGAAATACACCTGTTCTTTAATAATTTCCTGTTATTTCTACCTACTTGTGCTTCAGGCTTCTGCCTTAGTCTGAGTCTCTTTCCACACTGATTCCTCTACACTCTTCATTCTCTCTCCTACTCACAAATCATTCTGTTTCATGACATATTAGTTATGTCTTTGTGGTTCTCTTCCAACCCATTTCCTAAAGGGCACACATTCCATCTTAAGAAAACAATCACAGTATCCCAACAAATAGTTTCCTTATCCACATTTTTCACCGAAAAATAATGAATCAAACCTAAAATCATTCAAAAAATACTTTTTGATGCCACTTATGATCCAGGCAGAGTTCTTGGTGCTACTTTAGCAATAAACAAAAGTGATGAAATTCCACCATCAGAGAGTTTCAATACCAATAACAGATAGAAAGAAAGAGAGAGAGAGAGAGAGAGAGAGAGAGAGAAAAAAGAAAGAAAGAAAGAAAGAAAGAAAGAAAGAAAGAAAGAAAGAAAGAAAGAAAGAAAGAAAGAAAGACATTTCCAGCCTACCTGAGTGAGTTTTTGTTTTCCTGTTGTTACCGTCATCAGGTGATGGTACTAGTTCTAACGTTCATTTTCATCTGAGAATTTCATATGTCATTCCGAACTAAATCCTATTACTGGTGAATCTGTGTCTTAAATTTTGTTGTATTCATATTTATGAAGTTGGATGCACCAGAGTTTTGGATATAATCATGTTCATTATTAAATATTATAATTCTTCTTGGTTAATTGTTACTTTGATCAGATAAGTGTATCCATCTTATATCTTCTTCTGATTAGTTTTTAGTTTGAATTTATTCTGTCTGATATATAGAATTGCAACTCCTGCTTTTCTTAGTGCCATTTCTTGCTTAAAATATTTTTTCCATCATTTCACTTAAGATACTGTCCTTGAATGTGAGATGGGTTTCTTGCAAATAAAAAGATGGAATCCAAGTAGCCTGTATCTTTAGACTGGGTAGTTCACTCCATTGATATTGATACTGAAAGATGTGTATTGTTCCAATTTTTTAATATCCATTATCTGCATTCTGTGGTCTACCTTGTGTTTTCCACAGTTATACTCCTTTATTTAGTTTCTTTCTGTTCCCCTTGTGTATAGTTTCTTTCTTCAGCTCTTTGTATTGCTTAAGTATTTTGCAGGGTTTTCTGGACATGAATTTTCAGTCTGTTATGTAATGGAAGATTTTTTTCTCTCCTTCACGATAACAGATATTTTTTGCTGGGTAAAGTATCTGGGTTGGCATCTTAGTATTTGGAACTGGGAATACTTTGGTCCAGGTCTCATCTGGCTTTCCAGTTTGCATTAAAAATCTCAGTTATAATTTTTCTTTGCCAGTTTCCAGTATCTCTCTTTTGTTTGTACATTAGTGTTTTTACTTTGATATGGTGTGGAGAGTTTCTTATCTGTTCTATTCAACTTGGAATATTCTTAATGTGCTTCCTGTATTGTGGGAATGTATTTTCTTAATTTGGGAAATTTCTACCACCAATCCTGTTTGATCTGGTCAATATCAATGTGTCTTGAGAGTCATCTTCTTCTTCTGTTCCTATGATGTATAAGCTTGTATTTTTCATGGTGTCTCCACATTTCCTCCTTGTGATGGTTAATCCTGGTGTCCAACTATGACTGGCATTAAGGAACAAATAAGAGAAAAGGGTCTTCTGATTGGACCTCGCCTCAACCCGGATGGCCCACCCAAATGTGGGCGTTACCTTCTGCTGGCAGGCAGTATTAAGGCACTGCAGAAGGAACTGGTCCCCTTTTTCTCCTGCGGCTTGCCTCTCTCATCTGGTGGTTTGTCTTGCTGCTGTGATCAAACCTTTCGAATCCCAGCGTGTACTGAACGAGCAGATCTCCTGGAACCCATTTGGGCCTTCAGCACTGGATCTGGACTATAGAGAACTCCAGTCTTGCGGACTGACATTCCCTGGATTCTCGTCTCGACCTTTCCAGCGGTGTGAGAACTACTGTTGGAAACCTGAACTCTGTCACGTGAGCAAATCATAAACTGTATATAGTATATATATATACCTGTTGCTTCTGTTTCTTTAGAAGAACCCTGACTAATACACTCCTTATTACATTCTGTGGGTTTTTTTAAGTTTTAATATTTATTGTCTTAGACAAATTCTTCTACTTTTCATCCAGTCTTCATACTCTGTTTTTCCATTTCATTCATTCTATTTTTTTGCGCCTTTCTCCATGTTTCCAATTAAGCTTATTTGAGTGTTTCACTTCCTCTTCCATTCAGCTTATTTTTTTTCATAGTATTCTCTCTCCTTTTGTCCAACTGAGTCAAAAGTTTATCCTATCTTCTTTAGTTACTTAGGTTTTTTGTTTGTTTGTGTGTTCTTTAAATTGTGGATGTTTTTTCTTGCTATGTTATGATTGTGCTTTTAAATTCTGTGTTCTGGTTATCTCTAGGTGGTTCTTTTTGTAAACTCTTCTATAGGTCTTCTGGTGTTTGGGGGCCATATTATTTGGGGTTTTCATACCTTTTTTTTTTTTTTTGGTCTTTTTAAGAACCAAGTTCTCCCTGTGGCCTCAGCTGTCCTGGATACTTGCTCTGTAGAACCAGGCTGGCCTTGAACTCACAAAGATCTGCTGCTCTGCCTTCACACGTGTGTAGGTTAAGCGGTTTTCATACTA
The DNA here is from genome assembly GCA_009823505.1 of Rhizomys pruinosus. Taxonomy (NCBI): domain Eukaryota; kingdom Metazoa; phylum Chordata; class Mammalia; order Rodentia; family Spalacidae; genus Rhizomys; species Rhizomys pruinosus. The sequence continues at coordinate 3,063,576 of VZQC01014413.1, read as the reverse complement.
ATTTTTAATTGTGATTTTGGCTATGTGATTTCTTTTTTTGTGAATCTTGTATGAAAACTCCAGACTTTTCCTTGTAAACTGAAGCTGATTTTGTTTGTATTCTTGATTGTACCCTTAGGTTGTTTTCTCTATTAGTTAAAACTGGGTTGGCTACACGGCTTCAGACTGATTCTTGATTTTTTTATTGAAGGGACTAGATGGCTATAGTCCAGCTACTCAGAAATTTCTGCAGAGGCCCAAGTCAGATACCAATCCAATATTCTTAGCCTTCCTTCTAAGGTCCTGGCCCCTACTCCATAGACATAGCACATTACTCATTTGGAAAATGCTTGCTAGGCAGAGCTGGATACTGTTGGTGCTCTCAGTGTAGTTTGCAAATCGTCTAGCCAGCTACTACAAGGGAAGAAAACTTCTGTAGTATCTTGCAGCAGTAGTGGCTTCAGATGGCCTCCAGAGGTAGGGGGATGGACACGATACAATTTGGAAGCTAACCACCATCCAGAGGTAGGATTCAGTCACTCAGGTAGGCTGGAAATGTCTTTCTTTCTTTCTTCCTTTCTTTCTTTCTTAATTTCTTTCTTAATTTGGCNGTTTCAATACCAATAACAGATAGAAAGAAAGAGAGAGAGAGAGAGAGAGAGAGAGAGAGAAGAAAGAAAGAAAGAAAGAAAGAAAGAAAGAAAGAAAGAAAGAAAGAAAGAAAGAAAGAAAGAAAGAAAGACATTTCCAGCCTACCTGAGTGACTGAATCCTACCTCTGGATGGTGGTTAGCTTCCCAAATTGTATCGTGTCCATCCCCCTACCTTGGCACCATCTGAAGCCACTCCTACTGCTGCAAGACTACAGAGTTTTCTGCCCTTTAGTAGCTGCCTAGACGTTTGCAAACTACCTGAGAGCACCAGTATCCAGCCTCTGCCTAGCAAGCATTCCCAAAGTGTGCTATGCCTACTGGTTAGTAGGGGCCCAGACCTTAGAAGGAAGGCTAAGAATATTGGATTGGTATCTGACTTGGGCCTCTGCAGAAATTTCTGAGTAGCTGGACTATAGCCATCTAGTCCCTTCAATAAAAAAATCAAGAATCAGTCTGAAGCCTAGACCAACCAGCTTTTTATACCTAATAGAGAAACAACCAAGGTACATCAAGAATACAAACAAAATCAGCTTCAGTTTAACAAAGGAAGTCTGGAGTTTCATACAAGATTCACAAACAACAAAAGAAATCCACATGCCAAAATCACAATGAAAAAATAATAGTATGAAAACCCGCTTTAATCCTAGCACTTGGGAGGCAGAGGCAGGCAGATCTTTGTGAGTTCAAGGCCAGCCTGGTCTACAGAGCAAGTTCCAGGACAGCTGAGGCCACAGGGAGAACTTGTCTTAAAAAGACCAAAAAAAAAAAAAAAGGTATGAAAACCCCAAATAATATGGCCCCCAAACACCAGAAGACCTATAGAAGAGTTTACAAAAAGAACCCCCTAGAGATAACCCAGAACACAGAATTTAAAAGCACAATCATAAACATAGCAGAAAAAAATCCACCAATTTAAAGAACACACAAACAAACAAACAAACCTAAGAACTAAAAGAAGATAGGGATAAACTTTTGACTCAGTTGACAAAAGAGAGAGAAATACTGGAAAAAAATAAAGCTGAAATGAAGAAGGAAGTGAAACACTCAAAAGCTAATTGGAAACAGTGGGAGAAAGGCGCAAAAATAGAATGAATGAAATGGAAAAACAGAGTATGAAGACTGGATGATAAAGTAGAAGAATTTGACTGCTAACGCAGATTATAAAACATCTAAAAAAAAACCCACAGAAATGTAATAAGGAGTGTATTAGTCAGGGTTCTCTAAAGAAACAGAAGCAACAGGATGAATATATATAGCTATATACAGTTTATTGATTTGCTCACGTGACAGAGTTCAAGGTTTCCAACAGTAGCTGCACCACACTGGAAAGGTCGAGACGAGAATCCAGGGAACTGCTCAGTCCGCAAGACTGGATGTCTCAGTAGTCCCAATCCAGTGCTGAAGGCCCAAATGGGTTCCAGGAGATCTGCCGGTCTCAGTACACGCTGGGATTCGAAAGGTTGATCACAGCAGCAAGACAAACTCACCAGATGAGAGAGGCAAGCCGCAGGAGAAAAAGGGGACCAGTTCCTTCTGCAGTGGCCTTAAATACTGCCTGCCAGCAGAAGGTAACGCCCACATTTGGGGTGGGCCATCCGGGTTGAGGCGGTCCAATCAGAAGACCCTTTTTCTCTTATTTGTTCCTTAATCCAGTCAAGTTGACACCCAGGATTAACCATCACAAGGAGGAAATGTGGGACACCATGAAAATACCAAGCTTATACATCATAGGAACAGAAGAAAGAGATGACTCTCAAGACAATGATATTGACCAGATCAACAGGATTGTGGAAGAAAATTTCCCCAAATTAAGAAAATACATGCTCCTACAAATACAAGAAGCACATAGAATTCCAAGTTGATAGAACCAGATAAGAAACTCTCCACACCATATCAAAGTAAAAACACTAAATGTACAAAACAAAGAGAGAATACTGGAAACTGCAAAGGAAAAATTATAACTGACTTTTTAATGCAAACTGTGAAAGCCAGATGAGCCTGGACCAAAGTATTCCCAGTTCCAAATGACTATAGATGCCAACCCAGAATACTTTACCCAGCAAAAATATCTGTTATCGTGGAAGGAGAAATAAAAATCTTCCATGACATGAACAGACTGAAAGAATTCATGTCCAGAAAACCCTGCAGAGAATACTTAAAGCAATACAAAGAGCTGAAGAAAGGAAGGACTATACCTAAGGGGGAACAGAAAGAAACTAAATAAAGGTATAACTGTGGAAACACAAGGTTAGACCAAGAATGCAAATGGATATTAAAATAATGGGAACCAATACACATCTTTCAGTATCAATATCAATGGAGTGAACTACCCAGTCTAAAGATACAGGCTACTTGGATTCCATCTTTTTATTTGCAAGAAACCCATCTCACCTTCAAGGACAGTATCTTAAGGTGAAATGATGGAAAAAATATTTTAAGCAAATGGCACTAAGAAGAAAGCAGGAGTTGCAATTCTAATATCAGACAGAATAGAATTCAAACTAAAACTAATCAGAAGAGATAAAGAGGATCACTTATCTGATCAAAGGAACAATTAACCAAGAAGATATTATAATAATGAACATGTATATACCAAACTCTGGTGCATCCAACTTCATAAATATGATACAACAAAACTTTAAGACACAGATTCACCAGTAATAAGGGACTTTAGTTCCCCACTGTCTCCATTAGACAGGTCAACGTGACAAAAAATAAAGAGAAAGACATCTGAATTAAACAGCACCATAAATGAAATGGACCTAACAGACATCTACCGAATATTCCACCCAAGCACCAAAGAATATACTTTCTATTCAGTACCCCATGGAATTTCCTCTAAAATCGACGACACACTGGAGCACAAAACAAACATCAACAATTATTTAAAAATTGAAATAATTTCGTGATTCTATCAAGCCACAATTCAATAAACCTTAAAATCAACACGAGAAGAAGCCTTGGTAATTACATGAAGTCATGGAGATTAAATAACACACTCCTGAATGATGAATTGGTCCAAGGAGAAATTAAGAAAGAAATAAAATTATTCCTAGAATTAAGCCAAAAGGACAATACAATACAACAAAACCTCTGGGACACTTAAAAAAAAGAGTCCTAAGAGTAAAGTTTATAGGTCTAAGTGCCTACATTAAAAGAATCAGAAAGAGCATAAATAACTCACTTAACATGACAACTCAAGACTCTTGAAAGACAACAACAAATGAAACCTAGACCTAGTAGACAAGAAGAAATAACAAAAATCAGAGCAGAAATGAATGAAATAGAAACAAAGAAAACAATAAAAAAAAATCAATGAATCCAAGAGCTGGTTCTTTGAGATGATAAAATGGAAAACCCCTTAACCCAGTTAACCAAAAGGAAGAAAATGCAACTTAGAAATTACTAACAGTTTCAGTAAAATGGCAAGTTATAAAATTAATCTACAAAAATCAGTAGCATTTCTATATAGCAATAACAACGAAGTGGAAAAAGAGTAAATGGAAACCCTCCTATTCACAATAGCCTAAAAAAAATCTCATATGGCCTAGTGGTTAAGAGCACCAACTGCTCTTGCAGAGGACCCGGGATCAATCCCCAGCACCCACACGGCGACTGAGAACCATCTGTAACTCCAATTCCAGGAGAACTCCAGTTCCAGGGGAATCCGACACCCTCTTCGGCATTGCACGACATGGGTGCACAAACCTACATGCAGACAGTACATTCATACACGTAAATAAATAAATAAAATTTAAAAAAATCTCAGAATCAACCTGACCAAAGACATTAAAGATCTCTACAATGAAAATTTTCAATCTTTAAAGAAAAAGATTGAGGAAGGCACCAGAAGACAGAAGGACCTCCATGCTCACAGATTGGAAGAATTCATATTGTGAAAATGACATCCTAACAGAAACTATATATATATATATATCTCATATATCTCTATATATATATATATTCAAGCAATCCCAAACAAAAGCTCCATGAGAATCTTCATAAAATTAGAGAAAACAATCTTTAAAAAAAAAGCGCAAAAGACCCCAGATAGCCAAAGCAACCCTGAACACAAAGAGCAATGCTGAGATCACTATGCTAGATTTCAAACTATATTACAGAGCTATAGTTATACGAACAACGTACTACTTGCACAAAAATCCACCAGTAGATCAATGGAACATAACTGAAGACCCAAACATGAGTACATGCAATTTCGGCCACCTGATATTTGATCAAGGGTCCAGGAACACTCACTACAGGAAAGACAGGATCTTCAACAAATGTTTCTGGCAAAACTGGATCTCCACCTATAGAAGAATGAAACTAGACCCTAAACTTTTAGCTTGCACAAAAGTCAACTTCAAATTGATCAGAGACATCAGTATGAAATCTGAAACTCTGAAATTGGTAGAAGAAAGCATTAGCAGCAACCTACAAGATATAGGTGTAGGAAAGGACTTTCTAAATTGGACATCAGTTGCTAAAGAAATTAAAGTCAAGAATCAACAAGTGGGACCTCATTAAACTACGAAACTTCTGTACTGGAAAAGAAACAACCAAGGAAGTGAAGTGAAAAACCCACAGAGTGGGAGAGAATGTTCGTTCACTAGGGACACATCTGACGGAGGTTTATCCAGATTATATAAAGAACTCAAAAAACAAAGAATCAAGAAAACAAATTGCCCGATTAACAGATGGACTAAAGATCTGAACAGGGAGTTCTCAAAAGAAGAAATAAAGATGGCTAAGAAACATCTTAAAAAGTATACAACATCATTAGTAACTAGGGAAATGAAAATTAAAACCACTTTAAGATTTCATCTTGGTTTGCAACCCACCCTGGAGAACTAGTAAATGAATGGAACTAGAAACTGTTGTGATAAATGGAATAACACTGACTCAGAAAAACAAACAAGGTATGTTGTCCCTCATTTGTGGATCCTAGCACCAAATCCTTATATGTAAGTATATATCCTGATGTAACTGCAGGAACCAGATAAATGAAAAGGATCCAGAATGGTAAAGGGAAAGAGGGAACCTGAGAGAGAAAGCTAGCAGGTGACAGGTGTTACTAAGGGAGGAATGGATAAAATCAGGGTATCCAAATGGGAGGGGAGAGAAAGGGCTATAGAAGGAAAGGTGGGGATAAAGGGGGAAAAAGGAGCCCAAGAGAAGTGGGGCCATAGGAGACTGGCAGTGTCAAGGGAGAAATGGGGATACTTTAAATGGAGAAGGCATGGAGAAGACATGGAGGGAAGGCTAGACAGGTAAAGGGAAAGAGGAGAGATAAATAATGCCTTGTTAGGGTAAAAAAACCTGAGAGAATCATATTAGTCCAACAATCTATTGACAAATTACACACACAATAACTCTGTGTAAGTCCATGTGCAAAGATGAAGGCTGCATATGAAGAAACAGTACCAGACAGGAGACTCCCAAAATTACACAGGCTACTGCCACAGCCCTTGATTGCCTCCCAGAACCTGAATGTAAGACCCTATTGCTGAAGACAGGACATATATCAGAGACTGGATCTTGAGCAATGGAGCTGGATCTGAACTGGAAGCCACCACTCCTGAAGGCTAGTTCTCATAGCTGTGGAGAACACTATGCAAGCCACTAAGGGAGATCATCAATATTTAGTCCAACATCAGCCTCAAGATCAAACATCCACATCAATGACCAGCACAGCATACAGCATCAGTGCAATAGCAGCACTTCTATCTTGGGGGAAATCAATGGCTAACCAATTAGACCTACAGCCTACTCAGTGGGAGGAAACTCATGTGTGGTATTGTTAATATAGCCAAATGCACACATCTGGAGAGGTCATAGATCTTAGATAACTCCACAAGGTAGACACATCCCTAGGCTAAGATAACATTTACTAACTACAAAAGAAGTATCCTTATATTTGCAGACAAATATCCCAGACACCACTCAGAGAAGAAGCTTCTTTTGCTCTCGATGAGAATAGTACAGAGTCCCACAAGTGGACACACAGACATGGTCTGTGAATGGTTCATGCCTAGGCAACACATCTATAATCCAACCTTTACACACAGGACCCCAGTTTCATAGAACAAGGACCCAAGATGGTATTAACTACTTCTTAACCCTCATTAAGGAAGCTCCCCCATGCAACAAGTGATCAGGAATCCAAAAGGGCCTGAATGGCCAAACCATGAAGATTAGGAGTCTACAGAGTGTGGTTCCATGGACAGGCTGCCTATATTCAGCTTCATCTACCCAGGACTCAGGGAACATTGTGGAAGAAGGGGTGGAAAGATTGGAAGATCCAGAGAGGCAATGCAAGACCAAATGGAAATGAATCCTACAAGCTCCTGGGACCTGGTTCATATGAACCTACAGCTTTGGTTTAGCATGCACAAGACCCAATGCAAGCTCAGGTGGACAAAAACCCAGCACAGAACTTCAGAAATGGGTAGCAGAGGCCAATCTTGGCTGAGGAAATATTGGCAGCAGATGATGGTCAGGTGAGGAAGACCTGGCCTTCTCTAGAAAAGAGACTCTGCATAGGCTGACTAGAGCTCAGGGGAGGAGCTGGTACTGAGGAGTGAGGGGGGACAGTAATGGATTCTAGCAGGAATGACAGAAGGCGTGAACTCCAGTTGGGTGGCAGAGGGAGGGTGCCAAGGCTAGAATGGTGAGGAGGACTGACTGAAAATTATGTACAAAACTCATAAAAATTCCATAATTTTTAAAAACTTCATCTTATCCCAGTCAGACCTGCTAAGAGCAAGTGATCCCAAATGCTGGAGAAGATATGGAGAAAGGGGAGCACTTAACCACTGCTGCTGGGATTGGAAGCTTGTACAACTCCTGTGGAAAGCAGTGTAGAAAACTCCTGAGAAACTAAAAATGAACCTAGCATTTGACTCGGTTAGACCATTCCTTGGCATAGACCCAAAGGACTCATCCTCGTAAGGTGCACTTGCACACGCGTGTTTGCTGCTGCTCTTTTTCACAATAGCTGAGACTGAAGTAACCCAAGCGTCCCTCAAGTGAGGAGTGGAATGTACCACACGAAAATGTGGTTCATTCACACAGTGGAGTTCTACTTAGCAGTAAAGAAACACTAAATGATGAAATTTACAGGTAAATGGATAGAACTAGAAAGTGCTAAACTAAGTGAAGTAACACAGACTCAGAAAAACAAACAACCCATGTTCTCCCTCGTTTGTGGATCCCAGAACCAAATCCTATGTGAATATGTATCCTGATGTAACTGAGGGAACAAGGAAAATGGAAAGGAATTAGGGAGGTAAAGGGAAAGAAGGAAACTGAGAGAGAATAGGAAACAGGTGTTACTAAGGGAGAAATGGAAAAAATGGGGGTATTTAAATGGGAGGGCAGAAGGAAGGTTAGACAAGGAATTAGTGGATAAAGAGAAAGAAGGAGCTCAAGAGAACTGGAACCACAGGAGATCGGTATTATCAAGGGAGAACTGTGGAAAATGGAGATAGCTTAAATAGGGAAGGCATGGAGGGAGGGTTAGACAGGGAGAGAGAGGAGAGAGAGATAAATAATGCCTAGCTAGTGAATAAAACAGAGGGGATCATATTAGTCCAACAATGTAATGACAAATTACACATAAAATATCTCTACATGGGTCCATGTGTATAGCTGAAGGCTACATCACAAGAAACAGTGACAGACAGGAGAAACCTTCCTTTGAGTTGTTGGCCAGGGTAGTCCAAGAGACTCCAAAAATTCCACAGGCTGTTGCCACAGCCCTTGCCTGCCTCTCAGAACTTGAAGATAAAACCCTATTACTGAAGACAAGACATACTTTGGACACAGAATTTGGAGCAATGGAGCTGGAACTGACCTGGAAGCCACTTTCCCTGAAGCCTGCTCAAACAGCTTTGGAAAGAGCATTATGCAAGCTGCTAAGGGAGAGAATCGGCTTTAAGACCAAATAACTACATCGATGACTGGCACAGAATATGACACTGGTGCAGCAGCAGCACTTTTATCTTGGGGGCAATCAATGGGTACTTAATTGGACTTAAAGCCCACTCAATGGAAGGAAACTCACTGTGATACTGTAAACATAGGCAAATACACATAGATGGAGTGTTCATATATCATAGAGAAATCTCCAAGACTGTCACATCCCTAGACTAATGTAATTTCTGACTAAGTGTAAAATACGTATCCTTATATTTATGTATCCTCATGTATTCAGTAGCTCAGTCATCGCTCTTCAAAGAAGCTTCTTTTTGAACCAGACGAAGAGTACCACACTGTGAACTGCCCAAGCCTAAATGTCACATCTATAATGCAACCTCTATACCTGAGACTCATACAACATATAACAAGGGGTAAAGAGGATGCTAATGAATCTTCTATATAGGTCTCCTATATTAAGTTTCTCAGACCCAGGGCTCAGGAACTATTGTGGAAGAGGGGGCAGGAAAAATTGAAAAGCCAGGGAGGAGGTAGAAATAGTCTCCTATAAGCTCCTGAGACTCTGTTCATATGAACCTACAACATTGGTGTCAGCATGCACAAGACCCACGTGAACTCAAGCAGACAAAATCCTAGCATGGAACTGGGGAAATGGGCAGCAGACCCCAACCTTAGCTGAAGAAATATCGGCAGCTGATTAATGCTGGGTGAGGAAGATCTGGTGTTCTTAAAGGGAGGAACTCTCGATAGGCTGACTGGACTTCAGTGGATGAACTTGCACCGAGGGTCACCTGGGGACGCTGACTTGACACAATAGGCCTTAACACAAATGATACCGTATGAATTCCAGCGGGGTGTTCTGTTGCAGGTTGCCAATGAGGAAGGGAGCATAAAGGTGATTATGGTTGATTGAGATGTTTTGTATGAAATACACAAAAACTGAATTAAGAAGATTTTTTTAAATAATAAAATATTTTAGACAAAAAAGGAAAGAAATGCATATCATGGCAGTTAGTAATGACTCCTAGGAAGAAACCATTACCAGGGCCCAGGATGGTGGAGGCGTGCTGCTTTGGTGAGATATTCAGGGAAAGACTGTTGGGGAGGTATCTTAAGCAGAGACTTGGCAGAAGCAATAGAATAAATGACAAAATTACCAGAAAGAAGAGTGTCCCAGCAGAGAAACTGAGCAACTTAAAATTTATTTGTTGGTTGCTAAGGCTGGATAAATTCTTTGGAGAGTTTTGTGCAGGGGGATGGAGCCATGACTGGCAAAGTGGGAAAGGTAGATAGTTACAAAGGCCATAGACGAAAAAATATATATCATGGGGCTGGAGAGATGGCCTAAAGGTTAAGAGCACTGACTGCTCTTGAAGAGGAGCCAGGTTCGATCCCCAGCACCCACATCGTGGCTGAGAACCCCATCTTTAACTCCAGTTCCAGAGGAATCCGACACCCTCTTCTGACCTCCTTGGCATTGCAAGACACGGGTGCACAAACCTACATGCAGACAGTATATTCATACATATAAAAAAAAAACAAATAAAAAAAAAAAAAAATATATATATATATATATATATATATATATATACCATAGGCCGGAAGTCTGTAGGGGACAATACTGAAAGAGGTAAATATATATTTATATATATACCATTTGAACTATGTGGCTGGGCACAGTGATACATGACTATAATCCTAGCACTTCGGAGGCTAAGGCACGAGGATCACAGGTTAACAAGGTCAGCCTGAGCTACCCAGTGAGTTAAAAAAAGTCTATAGCAGCATTTCAAACAAGGTACGATTGTAATTTTGTATACAGTGACAGAGTAATGATAAGAGAATCAGAGTAAAAAAATCATATAATATAATATGTACAACTATTACAAATGATGTAAAAGAATGCACAGACATAGGAAAATGTTCATGAGGTGTTAAAATGTACAAATAAAGCAGTTTATAAAAGTAGATTACTATCTAAGCATATGTTGTATTTATAAAAGTGTAAAATATGACCATTTTGTAAAACAATTACAGGCATATAGTATTGAAGGTGGAAAGGACTTAAGAGCTCATCTAGTTCCCAGCTTTAAACTGTGGGTTGCAGCTACGTATGAGAGCACATAATTGAATGAGAAGGTCATGAAAAAAATTTGACAATAGTAAAAGGTTTCTGAGTGCATGGTCAAAAATTAATTCAAAATCAAATGTGTGATAAATCCAAGGTGTCTGCAGCAGGACTTTGAGACGTTGGGTCATGGGACCTCCCGACAGCTATGGTTCTAGACACAACGGCGCTCATTGCACTGCCCCATGACTCCGGCGAGCACTGCTGAAGACCGTGGCTCACAGATGAGACTGCTGTGTATGGACTGCAGAGCTTTTACCATCACATCACATTTCTGCTTTTGTATAGACGTAGACTGAATACTTTCCTACCATCATTCCTCAGCATGTAAACAGCAAATGAACATAGCTTTGGATGATATTGTATTGGAACTGGAATGTTTGATTTTATTAAAACTGCTGTTTGAATTGCTGACTTTATTTTCATTTTTAAATACCTAAATGTATGAAATTTGCAAAACTTAAAACATTTTAAAACTTAAAAAACAAATCATTAAATGAATTTTGCCTTGGGCTTAGGGCAGAATTTCCAATAATTTCTGACATGGCTCTAAGCATAGTTCTACTGCTCTGTAATAATGTATTTATGAAAACTAGCATTCTCACTGGGTATGGTGGCACATGCCTTTAATCCCAGCACTTGGGAGGCAGAGGTAGGTGGATCTCTGTGAGTTCAAGGCCAGCCTGGTCTACAGTGTGAAGTCCAGGATAGCTGGGGCTACAGAGAGACCCTGTCTCAAAAAGACAAAAGAAAAGTAGCATTCTCAGCCAGGCATGGTGGCACACGCCTTTAATCCCAGCACTTGGGGAGGCAGAGGCAGGTGGATCTCTGTGAGTTCAGGCCAGCCTGGTCTACATAGCAAGTTCCAGGACAGTTGGGGCTACAGGAAGACCCTGTCTCAAAAAGACCAAAAAAAAAATAAATAAATAAATAAATAAATAAGTAGTATTCTTAGCATTAATCAACATTGAAGATGCTTTTCTATGTTCTGCAGTATCAAATATTCAGTCAATATTTAATTTATTATCTAGAGAAAACAGCATATTCATTTTATTAGTATACAAATTTGCTTGTCTTTAATAGTAAAATTAGAGGTAGATGAAAGATTCTTTGAAAACAAATCTTTTAAAACTTTTTGCATTTATTTATTTATTTATTTATTTATTTATTTAATTTGTATATGTGTTGGGGGGGTGTGCATGCTACAGAGCATGTGTGGAGGTCAGAGGACAACAGAAGGGAGTCAGTGATTTTCTTCCACCACATGGGTCCTGGGCATTGGGCATCAGACCATCTAACCCAGCCCTGAGGATAAATGCTTTATTTATGCCTATCTTATATTCCTACATATCTAAGGTCATGTAAAAATTTCTCAGGCAAAAAGGAAAAGTTTGAGAAGCCCTGATCTAGTCCACCAAGACCAAAAATGTTACAGGACTATAGGCAGGGCAGAGCAAGGACAAGAATAGGCATCTGACTCTCAGTCTAACACTCATTCCATCTTACCCACTGTCCGACTCTCTATCTGACACTTAGTCCATTTCTTAACTACGTATACTTCTGCTGCTATGTATCTAAATGGGAAATTAGAGATTATAGGATTTTTTGTGTTATCCATAATATATTACAAATTTCCTTAATTTAAGATTTTAAGAAATTAATCTACAGTAGACTGAAACCAAGTCGGAATTAAAAAGGAAAGGGTTGTCTCAATATATAGATAGGTACAGAGGTATAGAATTCTCCATGTCAATAGTCATTGCATACAGATAAATAACTATGTGGCAGTATACTTTATAATATATGGTCCATTATTTTTAAATTCTAACAGTAGTACACAGAAATTATCAAGGAAGTAACATTCTTGAGCAGTAAAGTACTGTTTCTGTGATACCACAGCCATTTATCCTCTAAATTTGCACATTTCCCTGGCTATGATTTGAGATCAAGAGGACCAGAAGGCTTCTGTTAGAAACCAACCAGCCCAGGCTCCTTCTTTCTATAGTGATGCTGAATAGCCCTTTGTTAGCTGTAACTCGGGGGAAAAGACCTGCTTGTAATTAGCCATTAATTACTTGAATGCAGCCTGTATTATTTGGGAAAATGTGTTGCTTTCCTCTTAATTTAAAAGACAGTATCTAGGTTCTAACGGCCAAGGGGATACACTTTATAAATGCATTTATATTATTATGACTCTTCAACAATTAGTAAAGAGATTCATAAACCTGAATAAGTCAGACTTCTGCAGTTTTAAAGGGCTTATTATGATAAGAAAGGTGAATTCTCCCTGAAGCTTTTTATGGAGCAGAAAAATAGATTTTTTTTTTAATTTGAGAGACTTTCCATTACTGTAAGTAGCTATCTGATGTTGAAAAGTAAAATTCAGATGAGGTCCTAGGGAGGGCTAATAAAATATATTGGAAATTTGAGGTATTTGTGCTTTATTTACTCTAAATAGTTTAAAGATATTTGAATCTGTGTTCTAAATTAGATCAAATGGAAAATAGAAAAGATTTGTCATAGGTACAGAGTGCATGACCAATAAGATCAAGTTCAACTATAAGAAGGAGTGTTTATAAATATGGGGGGAGAGTTGCCTCAATATTTTTATAATTTTATGTGCATTATTTTTCACATCTTAAAGCTGCCCAAGTATAGAAAAATACAGGACTTCAATAATAGTTACCAGCATGATTTGCTTTTATCACCTTTCTGTTCAGGACCCTTGTTTCCCCTTGTAGCATGTCAAATTGCCCCCAAAACCGCATTATACAGCAGAGAAATGTTGTTCACACTTCACTGGCTATTGATTTACTTTATTTATTGGCACAAAATCAGCTTGAGATAAACATTTTGTCCCCCATTTCCACTACTGTAAGTGGTATACTTCATTGCAAGATAGGTAAAGCCCAACTTCGCAGGGTCACAATTCGACATGGCTTTCTAATCAATGTGTGAAAAATTATCTAATGAATAATGGGTTGCACATTTCCACAAACAAATTAAGCAGGGTGAGAGTGAAACTAATGATTATATTTATCTAATGTAATTTCACATCTGTTACTACTGGTAGTCATTTTTTCTCTTTCATCCACGGTGTCCTCAAAATTACAACTTAGCTTTTCAGAAACAGTGATAGGACATCAGTTTAACTAGAAAATAGGCAATTTTGTGGAAATTTTTTTCAAATGCCAGCAACACTAATGATGTAATTTATAAAATTTGGGACTCTAGATACACCTTGGTCACCACCTCTGCTGTGTTTCAAAGTATTGTCTGTGGGCTTAACTTTCACAGTCTGTGTGTAAAGACCTGTCCTTCAGTCTCAGAAAAAAATAAAATGACTCCGTTTACCACCGTAAAATCATCCTTAATTTTACTTGCTCTTATAATATTTAATCCTGATTTAAAAAACAGAATTTCTTAAAAAGCAGACAATTTGGAAAAGCATAGTTCAACTTTAAACTTAAAAAATAATACCTTAGGACACGTAAAGCTCCCAGGTAAGCCAGATTAACCTATTCCATCAGAAAGTACCTGGTTCCACAGAGAACAAAGGCACTCTAGAAACCAATTTACACCAAGCCCACGTCTTTCAGCTAGGGTCTCCTCTCTCAGGCCACCTGCCCCAGAATCAGGGAAGCCACACTGACTGTTGGCATCAGTGGCCCAAAGGACAGAGCCTGAAGTCAAAAGTTAACTCCATGTGCTGAAGAATCAAGACGTGCAGGGACCAGAGTCATCCACTGCAATACACATAGCAATAATTCTTGGCTTGCTTCCTAGTCAGCACAGATGACAGCCTACATCTGAAACCAAATTCTTAAATTTTTCTCCAAGGTTTCCATTATTAGAAATCAAGTTTTGAAAGCTAGATTTCAGTGGGCCTACAAATTCACCACCTGACTAAAGAATTTCATGACAAATTTCCACATCTGCAGAGAACTCTGGCTCAGTTCACTATGCAGGAAAGTAGACAATGGAGACATATTTTTTAATTCATGAGGAGGAAAACTTTAGGGGAATACTTCTAAGTTTGATGAATTATCATACTTTCTTGTTCCCTTAAAAATAAGGAACCTGGAGCCAGGCATGGTGGCTCACATCTTTAATCCCAGCACCCAGGAGACAGAGGCAGGCAGATCTCTGTGAGTTCAAAAAGTAGACAGCTAGGATGACTTTTTGTCTCAAAAAGAACAAAAAAATAAAAATAAAAATAAAATAAGGAACCCAGGGGCTAGAGAGATGACTCATCAGTTAAGAGTACTAGATGATGCTCTAGAAGAGGACCTGGGTTCGATTCCCAGCGCCCACATGACAGATAACAACTATCTGTAACTCCAATTCCAGAGGATCTGACACCCTCTTCTGACCTTCCAGGTATTTGCACAACATGAGTGTACTTACATACATGCAGGCAATATACTCATACACATAAAATAAAAATAATAAAATATTTTTTAAAATAAAAAAATTAGGGCCCCAAAGGTGTATATAGTTTTTTTATACATTATATGAATAGATACAGCATTAGAAATTAAAGCTTATAATTCTCAAAAGTATTTACTTGTTAACTCATTTTACTGAACCTATTATATGTTAACATAATTAACATTTTATTTAAAATAACTAATTCCTTCTTCACCTCCCTTCCCCCCTGCCCACTCCCAGAAAAAATCTTAGGGAGAAGATTGAGTTAACAGAAGATAGCTAGGAATCTTATAAATGAGCCTGGCTTCAATTTGTCATGACATATTGATTTATTGAAATGTATAAAGAAAATTCAGCCATATATATGTATGTATGTTGTAGGAAAAGAGTTATTAAGTTATTTTAAATAACTGTGGATATTGAGTTTTCTTTTATCTTTTTTTATTTGATTTTTTAAATAATAAGTAATAAGTAATGAATACAAGCATCCTTCATGTAAAACCAATTTGCAAGCAACTATGCCCAAACTTGTATAGCCCAAGGCCCCCATTGTCCAGCTGATTGTATGTACAATCATGTTGATCAAATAAGAGTCCAGTCTATGTTTCTGTAGTTTCGTAGTTCACCCCAATCGTAGCCCTTACATTCTACCACGCCCCCTCTTCCACAGATTGTTCCCTAGGCTTTAGAAAAGGGACAAAAGTGGGTGAGAAGCCAAACAGTCTACTTTCTCTGGAGATGTCGTTTTGGACTCTGATCAGTTCAGGCTGTTTCCTTTCATGGGTTGGCAGTTTATCCAGGAATAACCTTTCACTCCTACTAATGAAGCACAAGCAATTAGATATACAGGCATTTAAACAGTACTAATTATTATGGTAGGTTACGTTGGTATAGACACAGATGTTTGGATGGTATGCTATTCCACGAACTACAGCTTTTCTGTAAAAAGATGACAAGGTCTTACTATTGCTTACAACATCTCCTAACCACTAGAGGACATAAGCTTGTGGCATCAGCCATGAATTATTCCTCCAAGGAGAGAGCTAATAGCCAATTTGATTTGGGATATACAGACATATGGCTGCCACTGCTGCACAGTATTTCCAGGCAGGTGAGGTGTAGCTGATGCTGATGGAGGAGTCTTGCTTGGCTCAAGGAGACCAAAATTTGCTTTATTGATTTAGTGGCCTTTGGTAATACTCTCTGGCATTCCAGAGACCAACTGTACACTTGCAAGTGCAGTCTCAATACATCTTTCCCATGCTTACATCAGGTCTTCAACACGAGGGCTTTACCGCCTCTCTTTGCCTCTCTTCTTGTAGGTATCCCAGTTTACAGGCAAAAAGCCTTTGAGCTTTCATAATGAACCAAATATTTCAAGTTTCCTGAAGGTCAGCCTAAATATTGAATCAGAATCTATGATGTGGAAGTGTTCAGACTTGAAAGCATATCTAAGCTGGGTGCAATGATGCTCTCCGTAATCCTAGCTTGAGAAATGGAAGGGGGAGCATCAGGACTCAGGGTCATTCTTTGACTACATAGCAAACTGGAGGCCAACCTGCCTCTAAAATAATTAATTAATTAATTAGTTATGATACACACTGTCTTTCTAGTTGTTCTGCAGTACTAGGGTCAAACCAAAGCCTGATAATGCTAAATAAACTCTCTACCACTGAGCTCCACCCTCAGTCCTTTTCCAGAACTCATTAACTATTTGGGAGTATGAGTTCACTGATATACACAAGTCTTTCAAATGTTGACACAGTTCATTACATAATATTTTAAAATTACAGTCATTAATAAGACTACCAAGCTCATCAGAAAAGTCTTTTAAAATGTTGAGACACCATCAAGCTCATGGTTCACACAAGTTTTCCAAATTTCTAATTTTTACTTGAGAGTTTAAACATTAATACTAGCAATACTATCAGTTGTTTTCTCTGAAATTTTCTTAAAAGATCACTTTATGTTTGAGATGTTTGCCAAATGCTGACCTCTGAAAATTGTCAGGTGTCCTAAGTAAAAATAGTATTCCATTAGAAAGACATCTCAGTGAGTTCACACAGAAATTTTCCTCATGAACCATCACACTTCCGTAGACAGACAAAAGTGTTCTATGCATGCTTCCCTTTTCATCATCCAGAATACTAAAAAAGATATTTTTCATAAGAACTGGGACTAGTCACAAAAACATCTTTAGCATTTTTCTTTTTATTTTATGTATTTTTAACTGTGAACAGAAATACAACCACTGCTTCCACAGTTTGGTAGCATTGTGGTGATTCGTTTTAAATATTTTGCACCAGCAGAGCAAATGTGTGCAGAGTGAAAAAAAAATTGTCTTCTTATCAAAATGTTTCATGCTCCAAGATCTCCTGAAAATGGCTGTATTAGTCAGGGTTCTCTAAAGAAACAGAAGCAACAGGATGAATATATATAACTATATACAATTTATTGATTTTCTCACGTGACGGAGCTCAACAGTAGCGCCGAACTGGAGAGGCCGGGAATCCAGGGAACTCAAGGCTGGATGTCTCAGGAGTCCCAGTCTAGTGCTGAAGGCCCGAATGGATTCCAGGAGATCTGCCAGTCTCAGTACACGCTGGGATCCGAAAGGTTGATCACAGCAGCAAGACAAACTCACCAGATGAGAGAGAGGCAAGCCGCAGGAAGAAGGAAAAAAGGGGCCAGCTCCCGCTGCCGTGGCCTTAAATACTGCCTGCCGGCAGAAGGTAACACCCACATTTGGGGTGGGCCATCCGGGTTGAGGTGGTCCAATCAGAAGACCCTTTTCTCTTATTTGTTCCTTAGTCCAGTCAAGTTGACACCCAGGATTAACCATGACAAGTCCACCCCTTGTCAACTTGACACCCAATAAATAGCCTCTGCTTAAATGTCAATTGCAAACGATGGCAGGGTCATAATTCCACCTAACATGTTATAAGTATCTCATGTGCAATAGCAAAGCATTATATCTTAGAGTAGGTGGTAATGTCCTTGAGAAGAACTTAGTCCTTCAGTATCTAATAACCTAAATATGACAACACTTAACACATATCTCAGTTGCACATTCAAAGGGGAACACAAGTATCCACTTAATATACATACATATATACATATATATATATACATATATAAACAAGCACATTCTTAACCAAATAGGACGAAGGTTAATATCTATTATAATCCACGTTTCTGCAACTGGTCCCGTGGCTTCAGCTGATATTTATGACTACCTTCTTCTACTACCCATTCTGTATTTCCTCCGCCATCAGCAAGCACCTCTGCAGGTCTTGGCTCTTTCCCTGGAGGAGTGACCCATACCTTCATCCCTGAAGGGTCTGGGCCATTTATTGTCCTGTCTGGTTTGGGTTGTTGGAGTTTCCCATTGACCTTAATCATAGGACATGGTAGCACCAGAAGGCGCCCTACAGCATCTCCTGCCTTCCAGACATAATCTTCCTTGCCCCCATTGTGGAGAAAAAGTCCAATTTCCCCATGGTAGTCTGGATCAATCACTCCTCCTACTACTGTTATTCCTTCCTTAGCCTGTTGGCTTAAAGGCAGTAGAAGCCCGAAGTGGCCAGGGGGAAGTCTTAGCTTCCAGTTCAATAGAACGTTTGCTGTATCTCCTGGCAAAAGCACTCCCCCCATTGGAGCCAAAACGTCTAGACCAGCAGAACGCAAGGTCGTGGGTACAGGAAGCAAAAATTTTCCTACTGGGTCACTAGGGGTGATAGTGAGTGGAATCATTCCCACTTCCACCCCTTGGTTCCTGGACCCATGAATTCTGGCTATAGGAGAAACAGTACCATATAGTGGACGCTGATTCAAAGCATATACTGCTTGCTGGAGAACCTTGCCCCAGCCCTCCAGGGTATTGCTACCTAATTGGCGCTGTAACTGTGTCTTCAAGAGGCCATTCCATCGTTCTATCAAGCCAGCTGCTTCTGGGTGGTGGGGAACATGGTAAGACCAGTGGATACCATGACCATGGGCCCACAGTCGCACTTCTTTGGCTGTGAAGTGAGTTCCTTGATCAGAAGCAATGCTGTGAGGAATACCATGACGGTGGATAAGGCATTCCGTAAGTCCCTGGATGGTAGTTTTGGCAGAAGCATTACGTGCAGGAAAGGCAAATCCATAACCAGAATAAGTATCTATTCCTGTAAGAACAAAACGCTGTCCCCTCCATGATGGAAGTGGTCCAATGTAGTCAACCTGCCACCAGGTTGCTGGCTGGTCACCCCGGGGAATAGCACCATATCGGGGGCTCAATGTTGGTCTCTGCTGTTGGCAAATCTGGCACTCGGCAGCAGCTGTAGCCAGATCAGCCTTAGTGAGTGGGAGTCCATGCTGTTGAGCCCATGCATAACCTCCATCTCTGCCACCATGACCACTTTGTTCATGGGCCCATTGAGCAACAACAGGGATAGCTGGAGAAAGAGGCTGACTATCCACAGAACGAGTCATCCGATCTACTTGATTATTAAACTCATCCTCTGCTGAGATCACCTTTTGATGAGCATTTACATGAGACACAAGTATCTTCACATCCTTTGACCATTCAGAGAGCTCTATCCACATACTTCTTCCCCAAATGTCTTTCTCACCAATTTTCCAGTCATGCTCCTTCCAAGTCCCTGACCATCCAGCCAAACCATTGGCTACAGCCCATGAATCAGTATATAATCGAACCTCTGGCCATTTCTCCTTCCAGGCAAAATGCACAACCATGTGCACTGCCCGAAGTTCTGCCCACTGTGAAGACTTTCCTTCACCAGTGTCCTTTAGGGTTGTTTCAGAAATTGGCTGTAATGCTGCAGCTGTCCACCTCTGGGTGGTGCCTGCATAGCGTGCAGAACCATCAGTAAACCAGGCCCTAGTCTTCTCTTCCTCAGTCAACTGATCATAGGGCAAACCCCATGAAGCCATAGGTGCATGCTTAAGCCCAGGAGACATTGTAACAGGAGTGGGAACCATAGGCATTTGGGCAACTTCTTCATGTAGCTTGCTTGTGCCCTCAGGGCCTGCCCGGGCCCTGTCCCGTATGTACCACTTCCATTTGACAATGGACTGTTGCTGTGCACGTCCTACTTTATGGTCTGGTGGGTCAGATAACACCCAGCTCATGATGGGCAGCTCAGGTCGCATGGTGACTTGGTGGCCCATTGTCAAACGTTCAGTTTCCACTAAGGCCCAATAGCAGGCTAAGAGCTGTCTCTCAAAAGGAGAATAGTTGTTTGCAGATGAAGGTAGAGCCTTGCTCCAAAATCCCAAGGGCCTCCGCTGTGATTCCCCTATGGGAGCCTGCCACAGACTCCAGACAGCATCTCTATCTGCCACTGATACCTCAAGCACCATTGGGTCTGCTGGATCATATGGCCCTAGGGGCAGAGCAGCCTGCACCGCAGCCTGGACCTGTTGAAGAGCCTTTTCCTGTTCCAAGCCCCACTCAAAGTTTGCTGCCTTACGAGTCACCTGATATATGGGTCGTAGTAACACACCCAGATGAGGAATGTGCTGCCTCCAGAATCCAAAAAGACCCACCAGACGTTGTGCTTCTTTCTTGGTGGAGGGAGGGGCCAGGTGCAACAACTTATTCTTTACCTTAGAAGGAATGTCTCTGCATGCTCCACACCACTGAACTCCTAGAAACTTCACCGAGGTAGATGGCCCTTGAATTTTAGTTGGATTTATTTCCCATCCTCTCATGCGCATATGCTTTACCAACAAGTCTAGGCTAGCTGCTACCTCCTGTTCACTGGGTCCAATCAACATAACATCATCAATATAGTGGACCAGTGTGATATTTTGTGGAAGAGTCAGGCGATCAAGATCCCTTCTAACTAAGTTATGGCACAACGCTGGAGAGTTAACATACCCCTGAGGTAAGACAGTAAAGGTATACTGTTGGCCTTGCCAGCTGAAAGCAAATTGCTTCTGGTGGTCCTTATGAACCGGTATTGAGAAAAAAGCATTGGCCAGATCAATAGCTGCATACCAGGTACCAGGAGACATATTAATCTGCTCGAGTAAGGACACCACATCTGGTACAGCGGCTGCAATTGGTGTCACTACTTGGTTGAGTTTTCGATAGTCAACTGTCATTCTCCATGATCCATCTGTCTTTTGCACAGGCCAAATTGGAGAGTTAAATGGAGATGTGGTAGGAATCACCACCCCTGCATCTTTCAAATCCTTGATAGTGGCATTAATCTCCGCAATCCCTCCAGGGATACGATACTGTTTTTGGTTCACTATTTTCCCTGGTAGAGGCAACACCAATGGTTTCCATTTGGCCTTTCCAACCATAATAGCCCTCACTCCACAGATCAGGGAACCAATGTGGGGATTCTGCCAATTTCTAATTATATCTATCCCAATTATACATTCTGGGACTGGGGAAATAACTACGGGATGCGTTCTGGGACCCACTGGGCCCACCGTGAGTCGGACTTCAGCCAAAACTCCATTTATCACCTGACCTCCATAGGCCCCTACTTTAACCG
Source organism: Rhizomys pruinosus (assembly GCA_009823505.1). NCBI lineage: Eukaryota > Metazoa > Chordata > Mammalia > Rodentia > Spalacidae > Rhizomys > Rhizomys pruinosus. The sequence continues at coordinate 3,041,936 of VZQC01014413.1, read as the reverse complement.
GAGGGCCACAATGCTTTTTAGGGTCTCCTGGGATCAGTGTCAACTCAGAACCAGTATCCAATAGGCCTCGAAAAGTCTGATTATTTCCTTTTCCCCAGTGTACAGTTACCCTAGTAAAAGGCCTCAGGTCCCTCTGGGGAAGGACAGGAGGAAGGCAAACAGCATAACTCTTTGGTATTGTGACAAGGTCCTTCCTCACTGGAACCCGGCCACCCCTTCATTCAAGGGGTTCTGGGTCTGTGAACTGTCTCAAGTCTGGAAACCGGTCAACTGGGCGGGATTCGCTACTCCTAAAATCAAATGTTGACTTCCTGTCATTCGTTCTAGAGCTTTTCTGCTTATACAGATCAAATAAAAACTTAGTAGGCTTCTTATGTATTTGGTTCCTGGGAACACCATGATTAATTAGCCAGTTCCAAAGATCATTTCGGGTCATGCCATTATAGGTATTGTTTTGCCTTTGCCACCCATTATGATAATTACTGTAACTACGCTCATCTGGCCTTCTGCGATTCAGTGCTGCCACCTGACGCCTACCCTGAGGTCCTGTTAGACCTACTACGTGTACATTTAATTTATGCAAACGAGCCACAACTTCTCTAACTGTAAGATCTGGCATAAGAAATAGAGCAAAAACAAAGCTCTTCAAATGTTCTGGTGTCTCTCTCAGTACTTTCCATCTTATAAATTCAGTGAGTGGCATGTCCTCTGGGTCCTCATATTGTGGAGAATGTGGTTTTACACTTCGAATCCACTCGAGCATGCCCATCTGCCTGACCCTCACAATCCCTTCATCAATACTAAGCCAAGGAATATCAGGCATCTCTAACTCGCTGTTAGTAGGCCATGTTTTAATAAATACATCAGCCAACCATTCAAATAAACTTTTAACACCTTTTTTAACTGCTCGAGCTTCCATGTTAAACCTAGAATCTCTACTCAGTGGGCTCATATCGATAAACTCAGTATGATCCAATTTTATATTCCTTCCACCATTATCCCACACCCTTAAAATCCATTCCCACACATATTCCTTAGGCTTCTGCCGGAACGAATCAGCAAACTCATTAATTTCTTTAGTAGTATATCGCACCTCCTCGTGGACCACACTTTCTATCTCACCTTGAGGGGCTTGCTTAGACTTCAATCTGGTTATAGGTCTAGAGGCAACAATTGTTGGGCCCTGAGGGACATCAGCTCCCACTGGGAGGGGGGGATTAATTTCCTCAGGCAAGGGTGGGGAGGAGGGATCTGCAGGGTGTGGATTCTCTGCTGAGGGTGGGGAGGTTAATTCCTCAGATAAAGAAAATCCCTCAGAATCCGAGGGTTCAAAATCCTCATCATCATAGTTCTCCCACACATCTCCATCCCAAGTTTCAGGGTTCCACCCTTTCCCCACCAGTGCTCTCACTTTAACTGCTGACACTTTTCGTGGCTGGGAATTAAATTTGCGTTGTAAATCAGCCAACCGTATAATAAGGGCTCCAGCTTGATTTTCTGCTGCTTTAGCTCTTTGGCTGCTGGAGAGAAGATTCTCTTCCAGAGCACACTTGGAAACCTTTAAACTGTTGTTTCGAATCCGGAGCTGGTCATTTTTATCACCGAGCTCCATATTTTCGTCTAACAGTTTATCCAGACATGCTAGGAGCAACAAGGCAACATCATTATTTTCCTGATTTTTCTGCAATTTCTCGAACGTTTTATATATAGAGTCGCTAAATTCCTTGCTTCTCACAAGAGGTGAGTTAGGTGAGTCAAATGGATCTATCTTCATAATTAGATCAAATAGTCTGCACCAAGGATTATCATTCCTCTTCATGCCACCAGGAGAGCCTTCAGTAACTCTAGGCTTCATTGGGTTGGAGAGCTGGCTCCAGAGGCTACCAAGCCCACTAAAGAAATTCATCCTTTCAATTCTGTTTCTCTAGAACCACTTCTGGTACCAAAATCTGTATTAGTCAGGGTTCTCTAAAGAAACAGAAGCAACAGGATGAATATATATAACTATATACAATTTATTGATTTGCTCACGTGACGGAGCTCAACAGTAGCGCCGAACTGGAGAGGCCGGGAATCCAGGGAACTGCTCAGTCCGCAAGGCTGGATGTCTCAGGAGTCCCAGTCTAGTGCTGAAGGCCCGAATGGATTCCAGGAGATCTGCCAGTCTCAGTACACGCTGGGATCCGAAAGGTTGATCACAGCAGCAAGACAAACTCACCAGATGAGAGAGAGGCAAGCCGCAGGAAGAAGGAAAAAAGGGGCCAGCTCCCGCTGCCGTGGCCTTAAATACTGCCTGCCGGCAGAAGGTAACACCCACATTTGGGGTGGGCCATCCGGGTTGAGGTGGTCCAATCAGAAGACCCTTTTCTCTTATTTGTTCCTTAGTCCAGTCAAGTTGACACCCAGGATTAACCATGACAATGGCCCATTGGCACCTGAATAATACTCTGCAAATGACTGCTATAGAGTCTACTAGTCTGTGCATATGGAGGGAAGATAGTGATCGGCTGAGGATGGAAAGATACATTCCAAAATCAATCCAGGAACAGGCTAGGGAGATGGCTCATTGGTTTACAGCACTGGTTGTTCTTGCAGAGGACACAGGTTGGGTTCCTGGCACCCATATAGCAGCTAACAACCATCCAGAAAGATCTGATGCACTCCTCCTACCTCTATGGGCATTCCACAACACATGTGAGCTTACATACATGGAGGCAGAGCATTTATACACTTAAAAAATAATGAATAAAATACTAAAAAATAAAATAAAATTATCCAAAAATTAACATATATGACAGAGTACATAAAGTCCATGGGGGGCAGGGGGCTATCTAGGAGTGTGGGCTGCGTAAGGAGCTTAAATATGATTAAGATGTAATGTATGGGGGTGGGGTGGGGGGAAGGGAAGGGGATATATGCCTGAACTGAATTGGAATATGATGTATGAAATACACAAAGCATCAATAAAAAAATTTTAATAAAAAGATGTAATGTATGAGCCAAGCGTGGTGGCACACACCTTTAATCCTAGCACTTGGGAGGTAGAGGCAGGAGGATCTTTGTGAGTTCAAGGCCAGCCTGGTCTACAGAGTGAGTTCCAGGACAGCTGGGGCTACAGGGAGATCCTGTCTCGAAAAAGACCAAAAAAAAAGATGTATGAAATTCACAAAAATTCAATTAAAACATACATTGAAAATTTTTTTGAGGAAATGTTTTTAATATAATACTTTTATTGATGTTCTGTGTATTTCAGACATCATTTCTCAGTTCAATTTAAACATATTCCCCTTTCCCTTCCCCTCACCCCACCCTGGATCATGCATTCTGCCATACATAATACTGTATCTTTCTCTCAGTCTCTTCAAAGTTTTTCTCTGAAAAGATTTCTTGCTTTGGGCAGAATTCAACTATATCAGTCTGTTCTTTGACCCAGTCCTTAAGTTGTTCTGGTTCCCTCCCAACTCTATTGCTCCAAGATATGCCTAAATAAACATCACACATGTACTAGAATTATGTCCTCTAGGAGCAAACTGTATGTTAACTCTGATATATGTTTGGGAATTCACATTTTTCCCTTTAATTTTATATTACTCTAAAATATGACTATATATCTTAATTATACATTAATTACCACATCTGAAAGTAAGTGGTAAGTTAATTCTGGGGCTCATTAAGAGAGTAACATTATAACATCACAATTGCTTTCAGAGAGAAAGAAATATAACAATAACATTGCTCAGCTTGCCTTTCAACTGCGGGATTTGGTAATAGCATCCTCAAATGAGGGAAAGCATTCCCTGCTTGTGTTTTGGGGGACTGTGTTACTTCACTTAGCATAATGGCTTCAAGTTCCATCCATTTACCTGCAAAGTTCATGTTGTCATCTTTCTTTACTGATGCGTAGAACTCCATTGTGTAGATGTACCACATTTTTGTTATCCAACTTGTCAGTTGAGGGGCATTTGGGTTGGTTCCGGCTCTTCACTATTGTGAAGAGAGCTGCAATAAACATAGATGTGCATGCATCTTTGCAATAGGATTAGTCTTGTGGGTACATAGCCAGGAGTGGTATGACTGGGTCAGGTGGTAGGCTCATTTTGAGTCTTTTAATTGTTCTCCACACTGCTTTCCATAGTGGTTGAATGAGTTTACATTCCCACCAGCAGTGGATGTGTTACCCTTTCCCCACAACCTCTCCAGCATTTGGTGTCTTTTGTTTTCTAGATCTTGGCCAGTCTTATTGTAGTAAAATGATATCTTAGAGTGGCTTTAATATGCATTTCCTTAATTATGAATGATGTTGAACACTTTTTAAGATGTTTCTCCCCCAGGCAACTAGAAGGAGAAATCAATAAAAGCATAACTGCAGAAGTAGAAACCTAAATCAAAACCGCAGATGGATAATAAGGCAAAAGGAAGCAACACAAACCTATCAGTCATAACCTTAAATATTAATGGACTAAATTCCCCAATCAAAAGACATAGACTGGGAGACTGGATTAGGAAACAGAATCCATCGATATGCTGTCTGCAAGAAACACATCTTACCTTCAAGGACAGGCACCACCTTAAAGTGAAGGGATGGAAAAAAATATTCCAAGCAAATGGTACCAAAAAGAAAGCAGGTGTTGCTATTTTAATATCGGATAAAATAGACTTCAAAGTAAAAGAAATCAGAAGAGACAAAGAAGGCCATTACATTTTCATCAAAGGAACAATCCACCAAGAAGATTTCACAATTATGAATATATATGCCCCAAATTCTGGTGCACCAAACTTTATAAAGACAATTCTCCAGGACCACAAGTCACAGACTAACCCCAGCACACTCATAGTGGGAGATTTCAATACCCCACTGAGTCCTTTGGATAGGTCAACAGGACAAAAAATAAACAGAGAGACATCTGAACTGAACGATATGATACACCAAATGGACCTCATAGACCTCTACCGAACATTCCATCCTAATACCAGAGAATACACTTTCTACTCAGCACCCCACGGAACATTCTCCAAAATCGACCACATCCTGGGACACAGAAGAAACCTCTACAAATACAAAAAGATTGAAATAATTTCATGCATCCTGTCAGACCACAGTGCAATGAAGCTCAACATCAACACCAGGACAAGCCCTCCTGCCTACAAGAACACATGGAGACTAAACAACACACTCTTGAATAATGAATGGGTCAAGGAAGAGATAAAGAAAGAAATAAAAACATTCCTGGAACTGAATGACAATGACAATACAACACAACAAAACTTATGGGATACCTTAAAAGCAGTCCTAAGAGGGAAATTTATAGCCCTGGGTGCCTACATTAGAAAAACAGAAAGAGCACAAGTGAATGATCTAACACTACAGCTAAAAGCACTTGAGAGGCAACAACAGATGAACCCTAAACGCAACAGACAGGAAGAAATAACAAAAATCAGAGCAGAAATCAATGAAATAGAAACAAAGAAAACAATACAAAAAATCAATGAAGCCAAAAGTTGGTTCTTTGAAAGAATAAACAAGATAGACAGACCTCTAGCCCAGTTAACAAAAAGAAAGAAGGAACAACTCCAAATCAATACAATCTGTGATGAAAAGGGAAATATCACAACGGACAAGGAAAAGATCAAGAAAATTATATGGGAATATTACAAGAACCTATATTCTACCAAGTTTGAAAATCTAGAAGAAATGGATGAATATCTGAAATCTTGGGAATCACCAAAGCTTGGCCAAGAGGAGACCAGCAGCTTAAACAGACCCATAACATATGAAGAAATAGAGGATGTAGTAAGAAGCCTCCCAACTAAAAAAAGCCCAGGCCCAGACGGTTTCACAGCAGAATTCTATAAAACATTTCAAAAAGACCTACAACCATTATTTCTGAAACTGTTTAGAAGTATACAATCAGAGGGAATTCTCCCAAATTCCTTCTATGAAGCCAACATCACTCTATTACCAAAACCAGGCAAAGATACAACTAAAAAGGAGAATTATAGACCCATCTCCCTCATGAACACAGATGCCAAAATTCTAAACAGAATACTGGCAAATCGCATACAGACCCACATCAAGAAGATCATCCATCATGACCAAGTTGGATTCATACCAGAGATGCAGGGATGGTTCAACATACGAAAATCAATAAACATCATCAAACACATAAACGGAATCAAAGACAAAAACCACACCATCATCTCAATTGATGCTGAAAAAGCCTTTGACAAAATCCAGCATCCCTTCATGCTTAAAGTCCTAGAAGGAATTGGATTGGAGGGATCATTCCTCAATGTAATCAAAGCCATATACAGGAAACCCACAGCCAATATCATCCTAAATGGGGAAATGACGGAAACATTCCCTTTAAAGGTAGGAACTCGGCAAGGCTGCCCCCTATCACCACTCCTCTTCAATATAGTGCTTGAAACACTTGCTAGAGCAATAAGGCAAGAAAAGGATATTAAAGGAGTACTAATTGGAAAAGAGGAAGTCAAACTATCCCTATTTGCTGATGATATGATTGTTTACTTAAGAGATGCAAAAAACTCCACCAGAAAACTCCTAGAAACGATTAACAGCTTCAGCAAAGTGGCAGGATACAAAATTAACCTTAGAAAATCAATGGCCTTTCTTTACACCAAGAACAAGCAACTGGAGAAAGAATTCAAAGAGACCTTCCCACTCACAATAGCCTCAAAAACAATAAGATACCTAGGAACAAACCTAACCAAAGACACCAAAGACCTCTACAACAAAAATTTTAAACCCTTAAAGAAAGAAATTGAAGAAGACCTCAGAAGATGGAAAAACCTCCCATGCTCATGGATTGGGAAAATTAACATTGTAAAAATGTCCATTTTACCAAAACTCTTGTATAGATTTAATGCAATCCCAATCAAAATCCCCAAGAGTTTCTTCACAGGCTTGGAAACAAAAGTTCTTAAATTCATTTGGAGAAACAAAAGACCCCGAATAGCCAAATCAATCCTGAGTGAAAAGAGCTACACAGGAGGGATCTCTATACCAGATTTTAAACTATACTACAGGGCTATAGTCATAAAAACAGCCTGGTACTGGCACAAAAACAGACCTGTTGACCAATGGAACAAAACCGAAGATCCAAATCTGAGCACATACAATTTCAGCCATCTCATATTTGACAAGGGGGCCAAGAAACCACAATGGAGAAAAGACAGCATCTTCAGCAAGTGGTGTTGGCAAAACTGGATCACCACTTGTAGAAGAATGAAATTAAACCCCTACCTCTCACCCTGTACAAAAGTCAACTCCAGATGGATTAAAGACCTCAACGTGAAACCCCAAACTCTGAAGGTGATAGAAGAAAAAGTTGGCAGCAGACTACAAGACATAGGCGTAGGAAAAGACTTCCTAAATCAGACAGCAGCTGCACAAGAATTAAGGTCGACAATTGACAAATGGGACCTCATCAAACTCAAAAGCTTCTGTACATCAAAAGAAACAATCAAGGAAGTGAAGAGAAATCCCACAGAGTGGGAGGAAACCTTCACTGCAGATACATCTGACAAAGCATTGATTTCCAGAATATATAAACTACTCAAAAAACAAAGAAAAAAGAAAACAAATGACCCACTCAATAGATGGAGCAAAGAACTGAACAGAGACTTCACAAGTGAGGAATTAGAGATGTCTGAGAAACACCTCAAGAACTGTTCAACATCACTAATCATTAAGGAAATGCAAATGAAAACCACTTTAAGATATCATCTTACTCCAATAAGACTGGCTAGGATCAAGAAAACAAATGATACCAAGTGCTGGAGAGGTTGTGGGGAAAGGGGAACACTCATCCACTGCTGGTGGGAATGTAAACTCGTACAGCCACTATGGAAAGCAGTGTGGAGAACCCTTGGAAGACTTGGAATGAACTTGCCACCCGACCCAGCCATACCACTCCTGGGCATGTACCCTCAAGACTTACGCCACCACAGAGATACATGCACGGCCATGTTTATTGCAGCTCTCTTCACAATAGCAAGGAGCTGGAACCAACCTAAATGCCCCTCAACTGACGAGTGGATAGAGAAAATGTGGTACATCTACACAATGGAGTTCTATGCAGCAGTAAAGAAAGACGACATCACGAGCTTTGCAGGAAAATGGCTGGAGCTAGAGGACATCATGCTGAGTGAAGTAACACAGTCCCAGAAAAACAAACGACGAATGGTATCCCTCATCTGTGGATGCTAGTGCCAATTACCCAGTTGTAAGTATTTCTTGTGTAGGGCCCCCTGAGCTTCTGTACAAAGCAGTTGGACATAATGCATTTTGGAAACAACAACAACAACAGAAAATACTGCATCAAAGAACTGACTGAAACAGTGAACTTCTGCTCAAAACAGTCAACGTCCCCATGGAAAATATTGAGAAAGACTAAGAGATGAAAAGCATGTTTGGCAGAATGCACGAGCTCTGACGGGGTGGGGGAATGAGCGGGAACACGGGTCTAGATTTGTTAAAAATAAATAAATAAATACAATAAAAAAAAAAAAGATGTTTCTCAGCCATCTTTACTTCCTCACTGGTGAAGTCTCTTTACTCCATCTTTTGAGTGAGTCATTTTGATTATGTCTTTGTTTTTTGAGTAGTTTATATATTGTTTTGGGTTTCATGTTGAGGTCTTTGATCCACTTCGAGTTAATTTTTTTATAAATTCACAACTATTTTTTAAATTTTATTTATTTATTTATTTATTTATTTATTTGTATGAATGTACTATCTGCATGTAGGTTTGTGCACCCATGTCGTGCAATTCCGCGGAGGTCAGAAGAGGACGTCAGATTCCCCTGGAACTGGAGTTCTCCTGGAATTGGAGTTACAGATGGTTCTCAGACGCCATGTGGGTGCTGGGGATTGAACCTGGGTCCTCTGCAAGAGCAGTCGGTACTCTTAACCACTAGGCCATCTCTCCAGCCCCTGGAGTTAATTTTTGTACAGGGTGAGAGGTAGGGGTTTAATTTTGTTCTTCTACATATGATGATCCAGTTTTGCCAACACCATTTGCTAAAGATGCTATCTTTCCTCCAATGAGCCTTTTTTGCCCCTTTATCAAATCTGAGGTTGCTAAAATTGTATGAGCTCAAGTTTGGATCTTCAATTTTGTTCCATTGGTCAACAGGTCTGTTTTTGTGCCAGTACCAGACTGTCTTTATGACTATAGCCCTGTGATATAGCTTCAAGTCCCCTGTATTGCATTTTTCGCTCAGGGTTGCTTTAGCTATTTGGGGTCTTTTGTTTTTCCATATGAATTTAAAGATTTTTTTTCCCAAGTCTGTGAAGAAACTCATGGGGATTTTAATGGGATTGCATTGAATCTGTATATTAATTTGGGTAGAATGGACATTTTTTTTTATTTATTTCTGTATGTGTATGAATGTACTGTCTGCATGAAGGTTTGTGCACCCGTGTTGTGCAATGCCGCGGAGGTCAGAAGAGGGTCTCAGATTCCCCTGAAACTGGAGTTCTCCTGGAATTTGAGTTTCAGACGGTTCTCAGCCACCATGTGGGTGCTGGGGATCGAACCCGGGTCCTCTATAAGAGCGGTCGGCACTCTTAACCGCTAGGCCATCTCTCCAGCCCAGAATGGACATTTATAATATATTGATTTTTCCAATCTATGAGCATAGGAGGTTTTTCCATCTTTTGATGTCATCTTCAATCTCCTTCTTCAAGGGTTTAAAAATTTTGTTGTAGAGATCTTTGGTGTCTTTGGTTAGGTTTGTTCCCAGGTATCTTTTGAGGCTATTGTGAGTGGGAAGGTCTCCTTATATTCCTTCTCCAGTTGCTTGTCATTGGTATATTGATTTTTCTAGGTTAATTTTGTATCCTGCCACTTTACTGAAACTCTTAATCATTTCTAGGAGTTTTCTGGTGGAGTTTTTAGCATTCCTCAGGTAATCTATCATATCATCTGCAAACAGGATAGTTTGACTTCCTCTTTTCCAATTAGTACTCTTTTAATTTCCTTTTCTTGCTTTATTGCTGTAGCATGTGCTCCAAGTACTGGCTTATAATTAGCATTCAACAAATATTCAGTGAATGAATGAATGAATAGATGGATGGATGAATTAATTAATGGATGCCATATAAGTCTATACAAGACATGGGCTTAACATAATATACCTGGTCATTTTATAAACACATCTAGATAAGTGCCTCAGTCTTCAAAATGATTGCTTAGATGCGAATCATTTCCAGTGATACTACAGCTACTGATGATGGTGTTTTTGAAAATGAAGAGGGAGTGGTGGGGAATGTACTGCACTTGGATTCTGAAATACTTTAGCTTGAATTCTAGTTTCAACAATGACCACCAAGTAATATAAAATGGGGCAATGGTTTAACCTCTCTGAGATTGCTCTTTACTGAAAAAGAGAGGAGGAAATTACTATTTCACAGAGATAGTGTAAGAATGAAATTACATTTGTGAAAATACTTTCTGGCAACAAGATCTAAAAATAAGCACATGAAAAATGCTAGTACCTGTATTTTGATATTGGGTACCATACATTTATTTCTCTTTTTTTGCTTATTTTTCCCCTTCCTTTGATGAAGAGATCTCAAGTTGCTTCTACACAATGTCCCTCCTTATTTCTTAGTCCACATGTTTGAACCAAACCTCAGAACTAGGACTAGGTTAATTAGTCTGAGTCCTACATCATCTGTACATCATTTCTTTGGGCACAAGATGACCACCTGTCTTTGAGTCAATGAGATTTGATGGCATTCTTGTGGAAATTCTTGGAGAAAGACAGGGGTGAGGGGAGGTTCTTTTTCCCTCTGAAAAGATACAGCCTGGAACTGCTACAGACATCCTAGAGCCACAGGGAAGAGAGCAGAGCCAAAACAGCAAAAGTCAGAACAGAGAGAGGAGGAGGAAGGAGGTTCTGTGAACAAAGCTTGGGGCCAATCTAGTAACGAACTCACCTTGGCCTTTCGAGTTATGGGACTAAATGCTTTCTTTTAACCTAAATTAGTCTGTGATGACTTTGCTGACTTTAACAAAGAAAGAGTCCCTGTGACATTTTCTTTTTTCGTAAGAGCCAACCTATATTTACACAGGTAGTCATGGATCAGTGCAACTGCTGCTGAGGAGGGCTGGAACTTGAGGCCAAAGTGTGCCCTTGGATATTTAGAATTCCTGTGGGCTTACTTAAGCTACAAATCTAGGTTCTCAAATATCAGACATTCCTGATAAGAAGAAACCACAGCATAATTCCAACTCTAGAGGCTATACTTTTAGAAACATGCAAATGTACTAATGAAGCACTTCAAACTATAAGCAACATTTCTAAAAAGCCCAGGCATAAATTGTATGCTTCCTTAATGACGTTAACTAAAACATTTCTTAGTGACAGAGTTATGTCTATTCCACATAGTTAATAGTGGTTATCTTTTACTAATCAGAAATACTTTGTTTTGTTTTATTTTGTTTTTGAGACAGGGTGTCCTTGTATCCCCCAGTCCCCCAGCTGGTCTGGAACTCACTCTGTAGGCTGGCCTCAAACTCAAATCCTTTTGCCTCTGCTTCCCAAGTGCTAGAATTAAAGGTGTGCACTACCATACCTGGATAATCAGGAGGTCTTGATAATCAGATACAGAGGTAGCTGGTTAATGTCAAAACTTCATTGCTTTTCCAAATTGGAAAATTGTTTAACAAATGTTGTGTAATAAAGGCCAGTAAGATGGCCGAGCTAGTAAAGATGCTGTACACACAAGCCTGCCAATCTAAGCTGATTCCCCAGAACCCACATTAAGTGGAAGGAGAGCATCAAGTGCACAAAGTTGTCCTCTGACTTCCACATGCACACTGTAGTGTGTGCACATGTACACACACACACACACACACACACACACACACACACATTAATAATAAACAGAGATTGGAAGGAAGGGTGAAGAATAAAAAGGTTCTTTTGGTGAAGAACCGAATGAATGAAAGCCACAATTATAACAGAATGTAGGAGGCTAGCCCTCTTTCTTTAGAAGAGGGACTATGGTGGTTTTAAGGCCACTGTGCTTTCTGGTGAAGAGATGTTGAGGTCACAACCTGACGGCATTTTTGGAGGATTTTTGTTTACTCAACAAATAACTGTTGAAAGCTTAGGAAGGCACTGAAGATGAAATTCAGTACAAAATGAACATGATGGGTGCCTGAAGGAACTCGGACATAGTGGTGATGTTCACTTGCTGTTCTTTTTCTTTCTTTCTTTCTTTCTTTTTGGTCTTTTTGAGACAGGGTCTCCCTATAGCTCTGGCTGTCCTGGAACTCACGTTGTAGACCAGGCTGGTATTGAACTCACAGAGATCCACCTGCCTCTGCTTCCCAAGTGCTAGGATTAAAGGCGTGCGCCACCACGCCCGGCCACTTGCCCGTTCTTAACCTCACCCATGGCTCATAGCATGCTTCTTCCTCCTGCCTCCAGATATAATTCAACTGACACCTTCTACGCAGGCTGTTCCTCAAGAAAACTGATGCTTCCTATGCCAAAACTTTCAGAGGATTATCCAGATTTGACAAAGGATGAATTGAAATCACTGATCCACATCTACTGAAATCCCAAATCACTGTAGAATCCTACACTAAAAATAACGGCCTCTCTTAGTTTCTACTTCACAGTAACTAGCAAGAAAATACTGATACATATTTAAATGTGAATGAACACCAGTTTTCATGCCAAGTGAAAGAAGCCATGCTCGCTGGGCATGGTGGCACACGCCTTTAATCCTAGCACTCAGGAAGCAGAGGAAGGCAGATCTTTGTGAGTTCAAGCAGCCTGGTCTACAGAGCGAGTTCCAGGACAGTTGAAGTTACAGTGAGACCCTTTCTCAAAAAGACAAAAATAAATAAAAGAAGCCATGCTCAGAGACTATTCTGTATTCCACTATCCGTTTACCTGGTACTCTAGAAAAGACAAAACCTAAATAAAGACCCCAATAGATCAAGAACAAGAAGAATGACATAAACAGGTATGACAAGACTTTTGAAGGTGATGGAAATAGTGTTTAAAATGGGGGTGGTAGTTAATATGGCTATATGTTTGTCAATCTCAGAAATTACTAACTAGTGCTGTCTATCTGGTCTTCACCTAAATCAGCATACATTTTAAAAGAACATGCATGGGGACTGGAGATATGGCTCAGAGACTAAGAGCTTACACTGATCTTCCAGTGGACCCAAGTTTGGCTCCCAGCCCCTCAAGTTGAGTGGCTCACAACTGCCTGTAGGTGCAGCTCCCAAGGATCTAATACTCTCTTCTGGCAATGCTCTCCTCTGGAAACCCACCCTCAAGGCCACAATACCCTCACACAGACAAACACACATATACATAATTACAAAAGAAATAAATCTTTTTAAGAAGGACATGGAAAGGCGGTTCAAGCAAATTTCAAACACTAGAGTTCTTGAAGATTGCAAGAATAGCCAGGAGATATACTCCCCTTTTAAGACAAAAAAAATAAATGAAGAATAAGACAGGGATGTGGACCTAACAGGAAGGTGGAAGTAGCACTACAGCTCACAGTTGTTTCTAGAATTATCATAAAGGTTTTATGGTAAAAACTTGACTCCTACCTGAATATTTGCTCTATCAAGACATACATTCTGAGGTGAGAGTAACTCCAGCTAACGTGGGCTTGAAAGTTGGAAATCATTTTCTTTTGGCTGATGGGATTCAGTCAGTTGCTTTTGACTTTCCAGGAGGAAAAATTATATAATGCCATAGCATGTTCTCAAAAGCCTCATTTGAAGGAGTCACAGGGATGTTAATAAAGCACAGAAGTACACATAATAGCACGACACAGGTGCACAGACCTACATGCAGGCAGTACATTCATACACATACAAAAATAAATAAAAAATAAAAAAAAAGAAGTACACATAATATTCATTTTAAACTTCTTATCGCAAACAAAATGTTGCATAAATTTAGGAAATTGAGATAAAAGCATTCCAAAGACACTCCCCAAAACCTTTTCCACAGTGGGCCAAGGGTGTGGCACTTGGGATTTTGAAGGAAAGGACAGTGTTTCTTCAGTACAGAGCTACTTTTCTAAATATAGGCAATCCCTCATCTCAAGTTCAATGTCTCATCTCTCCTTGCTTCTTTTTTTAAGATTTTTTTTAATTTTTTATTTATTTTTGTGTGTGTATGAGTGTACTGTCTGCATGTAGGTCTGTGCACCCGTGTCGTGCAATGCCGCGGAGGTCAGAAGAGGGTCTCGGATTCCCCTGGAACTGGAGTTCTCCTGGAATTGGAGTTTCAGACGGTTCTCGGCCGCCCTGTGGGTGCTGGGGATCGAACCCGGGTCCTCTGCAAGAGCGGTCGGCACTCTTAACCGCTAGGCCGTCTCTCCAGCCCGACTCTCCTTGCTTCTTGATCTCTTCCCTTAGACACTTAGAATTGAAATAAAGTTTTAAAAAATCATCCTAAGCCTTTTTTCCCCAAAGGTGAAATCTTTGAAAGTCATCCTTAGTCAGAGGCAAACTGGAATTCTCATAACTTGCTACTGAGACTGTAAATTGTTAAACTTTTCTGAAGGACAATTTGGCATTATTTAAAAAATTAAAAATGCAAAACTCTGACCTACTTCCAAGAATTATTCAACAGATATCTTCTCATGAATGATAAATGTTTAAGATTATGCACTACAGAATAATTATAATAGGAAGTAACCAAAAATAACCTAAATGCCCATGAATGGGAGACCTAAATAATTAAATAATTATACTATACATACATACAATTGTAAAAGTATAAGAAAGCCCTCTATACACTAATGTAGAAAACAGGGTCTGGCATGTTGGTATGCACATAGAATCCCACCCACTTGGGAAGCTAAAGCAAGAGGATCACAGACCCCAGGCCAGCCTCAGCACTTAGAAAGAGACTCTGTCTCAAAAGTAAACTTTTAGGGACTGGAGAGATGAATCAGCACTTAAGATAACTGGCTGTTCTTACAGGAGACCCACGTTGAATTTCCAGCACCCACATGGCAGCTAACAACCATCCATAACTCTGGTTCCAGGGGTCTGATGCCCTTTCCTGACCTTCACAGGCATTGCAGGATGGGTGCACTTACACACATGCAGACAATACACTCATATACATAAAATTAAAAAATATGCCAAGCGTGGTGGCACACACTTTTAATCCTAGCACTCGGGAGGAAGAGGCAGGTGGATCTTTGTGAGTTCAAGGCCAGCCTGGTCTACAGAGTGCGTTACAGGCCAGCTGGGGCTATAGGGAGACCCTGTCTCAAAAAAAATTTTTAATAACAAATGAAATAATTTTAAGTAATTTTCTAATGTGGCTCAGTAAAAGAGCACTTATTTAGTATATACAAAAAAGGAGAAAAGAAACTCTTTAGTATAAATTATATGAAATAGTAATATACGGATGATGAGATATAATGGTACTATTTGTATAAAAACATAGGGGGAAATATATAATCACATTTGTTTATAATTTATCATTAAAGCCTCTAGGTTGCACAGAAAAGTAACAATTATAACTAAGCTGTTAAGGATGATAATCTTGTAGATGAGGGCGATGGTAGAAGAAAGGCTTTTAATTCTTAACCATTTGAATCTATTTCTTTTTTTTTAAGAATCCAACTGAAAAAAAAACTTGTCTTTCTAACTAATAAGCCATCTTTCCTCTCACGAATGAGCCATCAGCACATTCTAGAACCAGCTTTAGTCTATTTCCTGTTGCAACAAGAGAACACCTAAAAGTGTATAATTATAAAGAAAGGGAGCTTGTTTGGGCCTGTGGTTCTAGACGCTGGGAGGCGGAAGAGCCTAGTGCAAGTGCATTTTGGCTTCTGGTGAGGGTCTTCTTGCTATATCATAATATGGCAGAGGACATGTAATCAGTCACAGAGTCACTAGAAGTGAGGAAACGGAGAAAGGAGGACAAATACTACAAAGGAAGATTCTGCAAGACTCTTAGCTGTGAATTAGAAAGGGAGAAGAGATGAGGAATGAGTTACTACTCCTGGATTGCAAGCCTGGTAGCTAGTGCAGGAGCAATGACTAAAAGAGACAGAGAAAGCAAGCGGTGAAGCCAGCTGTCACAAGGAAAACAAGAGCACCTGGGTACAGTAAGGGAATCGGTCAGCCCAGTGGGTAATCTGCCAGCTCAGCCGCTGTTCATCTGGACCAAACACAAACCCTAGACCACAGGCTTTTTCTTAAGACATTCGACTAAACTAGATAGATATTCTATGTGATTCTTGCAGATTTGATTTTCCAAGATATTTAGTTCAAACGAATGTAAAGTGTCACAAGATAATAAAGGGAAAAATACC
Organism: Rhizomys pruinosus; assembly: GCA_009823505.1. Lineage (NCBI taxonomy): Eukaryota > Metazoa > Chordata > Mammalia > Rodentia > Spalacidae > Rhizomys > Rhizomys pruinosus. Next base: position 3,025,585 of record VZQC01014413.1, on the reverse strand, counting down.
TTACTTCTAAATTAATGATATAAATTTCTTTAATAATATATAGACATGGGGAAAAATCTAAAAATATATTTAAATCCAGGCATGGTGGTGCACACTTTTAATCCCAGTACTTGGGAGGCAGAGGCAGGAAGATCTCTGTGTGTTCAAGGCCAGCCTGAGCTACATAGAGAACTCTGGGCCAGCTGGGGCTACAGGGCTATATAAGGACATACAAATTGGTTTTAAAATACTCTGTTGATTTTTGTTTATTTATTTTATGTGTGTGCTTTGCCTACATGTATGTAATTGTACCATATGCATACAACGCCAATAGAGGCCAGAAGAGGGCATCAGATCCCCTGGAACTGGAGATTGCTAGCTGCCTTGGGGTAAGGAACCACCCTACTGTTTTCCATAATGTCTGCACTATTGCACAGTACTATTCATAGCACACAGAGATTGTGTATACCTGGTACACAAAATGAACCTAATCAAGCCTCTGCAGCTGCACTGTCTAATAACAGTGCCACTGCTAGTCAGTTATGTCAATTAAAAAATTAAAAAAAATAAAGTTTCTTCATCATAGTAGCCCTATTATTTTTAATTTTATTTATTTTTAGATGTGTATGAATGTACTGTCTGCATGTAGGTTTGTGCACCCATGTCGTGCAATGCCGCGGAGGTCAGAAGAGGGTGTCGGATTCCCCTGGAACTGGAGTTCTCCTGGAATTGGAGTTACAGATGGTTCTTAGCCCCATGTGGGTGCTGGGGATCGAACCCAGGTCCTCTGCAAGAGCAGTTGGTGCTCTTAACCACTAGGCCATCTCTCCAGCCCCCATAGTAGCCCTACTTACATCATTGCAAAAGTCTATTGGATAGTGCTGTTATGTAACTAAATTCCAATTATAAAATTTTAAGGGCTGGAGAGTTGGTTCCGTGGTTAAGAGCACTGGCTCTGGGCTTGGTTCCCAGCAGACATATAGCAGCTAACAACTTTCTGGAACTCCAATTCCAGGGAATCAGATGCCGTCTCCTGCCCTCCATGGGCTTTGCACAACACAGGCGCGCTTACATACAGGCAGGCAAAACACTCATACACATAAAATAGAAATTAAAAAATTAATAACAATTTGGAGGAGTAGGGGGCTAAAGCAACAGTTAAAACACTGCCAGGCCAGGCATGGTGGCACATGCCTTTAATCCTAGCACTTGGGAGGCAGGGGCAGCCAAATCTTTGTGAGTT
>VZQC01014413.1:2967513-3024338 GCA_009823505.1 Rhizomys pruinosus | reverse complement strand
AAAAAAAAAAAAAAAAAAGAAAGAAAGAAAAAGAAAACCACCAGAATGGAGCAAATAGGTCTAGAACACAGGTCATTTTAGAGAACAAAATGTTAACAGTAGGAGAAAAAAGGAAACTATTTTGGATTTTTAAAGGACATACTATACAATGTCCAGAAAAGGAAATTTTATGCAAATAGAAAGCAAATCAAGGTCTGTGGGGATGGGTCAGTTGACGAAGCACTTGCTGCACTGCAAATGTGAAGATTAGAATCAGATCCCCAAAATCCGTGTTAGACCTGGATAGGCATGGCAATCTGCCTATAATCTCAGAAGAGACAGGAAATTCTCAGAGCAACCTAGCTAGCCAGACTAGTCAAAAGAGCAAGTTCTAGGTTCGGTGAAAAACCTGCCTCAATACAGAAGGTACAGAATGATCAAAGAAGACCCCAATATCAACCTCTAGCCTCTGTGTGCATGTACACCTGCACACAGAGGTAAGCCCACATCCATGTGAACACATATGCACACCAGACTCATGTATATGTGTGAAAAAGAAAGATCAGTGGTTGCCCAAGTCTCAGAGAAGGAGCAGGGATTGAGGCTTCAGGGAACATTAGGTGGTGGTAATGTTCTAAAAATTGAAGGGCTCTGGCAAGAGTTCAAACTGCAAAGTGCTTGCCATGCAAGCATGAGACACTGAGTTCAATCTCCAGAACTGATGCTCCAGGCGTGGTGATACGCACTTGTAACTCCAGTGTTGGAAGAGTGGAAGCAGGTTACCCCTGATGCTCCCCAGCAAAGCAGCCTAGACTAACTGAGGAACCCCGGTCCTAGGATGGAGAGCTCCTAAGGAATGACAACTGAAGGTGACTTGTGTCCTACACACACACACACACACACACACACACACACACACACACACACACAGAGAGAGAGAGAGAGAGAGAGAGAGAGAGAGCAAACACACATGCACCAGCATACCAACAAATAGTTTGGATTGTAGTGGTAACCCAATTCTATACAACTTTACTAAATACCACAAATTTGTAATTTTTAGAAAACCTAAAGAGAGAATTATAATACATGGATCTTGTTTGGACCCAATTCTCTGAAACTAATTCTTTCTGTCTTTTTTTTTTTTTTTTTTTTTTTTTTGGAGTCAGGGTCTCCCTTTAGTCCCAGCTGACCTGGAGTTCACTATGTAGACCAGGCCGGCCTTGAACTCACAGAGATCCACCTGCCGCTGCCTCCCAAGTGCTAGGTTTAAAGGCATGTGCCACCACACCCAGATGAAACTAATTCTAAAAAGATAGGTTGAAGCAGTCAAAAAATTTTGATTGTGCATTAGATGATACTAAAAATTTATTACTTATTAGACATAAATGATATATTTTCCATAGTTTTAGAGGTGCATATTGAAACATATCTCAGCTGTGCTTTAATATACTGCAGCAGAAAAATGACAGAGAGATAAATATAGCAAAGAAGATAAAGTCTTGGTTTATCTTGCACCTGGTGGTATTACGCTATTTTCCTGGCAATTCTGCTTGAAATTTTTTGTAATTAAAAAAATTAATGGTTGCTGTAATATCCATAAAGCAAGGCAATGAGATTCTGTGATTCCCTAAAATCACCAACAAGTAACACATCCCACTGTCATTCTGACTAAGTTTCAGGTTTTTTACTTCTTTTGTCTTAAAGTAAAAATGAATTGTTTACCTTTAACTCACCACTTGAAACATCAAAAAATTTATAAAGCCACTCTTTGGGGAGTTCTTTGGGGATTTACCCCTCCTTGCTGCCTCAATTTAGTCTTTGCTCTGTCCATACTTTATACCACACAGGTCATGAAATCCATCCTTCAAGACACTCCTGGCACCCGTGTGACACCGTCAAGTCTTTCCAGACACTTCTTTGTGTCCATCTGCAGGTTTTCCATACACAGATATCTGCATAAGGTTATCTAGAACTATGGTCTATGCTATAATTAATGCAATAGCACAGCTGAGAAAACCCACAGGGTTTTGTGTATAACTTATTTTAAGACTTGCAGGATATCCTGGTGAGAAAGTGAAGCTAATTCCACATCAGGCTTGGACAAGCCGAAAGCGGTAGGCAGTTGTTTTCCTAAAACAAGACATTGCTGGGGGAAAATGTAGCTTAATGTGTGTGTATTACAAACACTTGCACATTTACCTCAGGTCATAGCAGCTCTCCCCTTGTACACTCTATCACATCCCTGATATGTACACTCTAAATAACCAAGGTATGGCCCCAACATTCATGTACAGATATATATTATATGTATATATAATCACTCATTAAAAGCCTTCTTTGAATACTATAGACAGAAACCCATTCATCCATGGATTTGAGCAGTGACATATAAAAGGACAGAAGTCCTCTCATTCATGTACCCCCTTCATGCATATTCTTTAATTCTGCAGCTAAAGCACAGAGAAAATTCCCATGAAACTCAGCAAGAAGCTGAGCAACTTCTGTTCCTCTCTGCCCAGAGTGCTTTGACTCAACATTGTCCAGGAAAACGTTCTGCAATGCTATCCAAATATGGTAGCCACTGAGTGCATGCAAGTTTTGAGTACTTGAAATATGAATATTGTGACTGTGACACATAAATATGTATGTATTTGTGTATGCAGTTTTGTGCAGGTATGTATGGATGTGTGTGTATGTATGAGTATGTGTGCATGTGTGTGAGTATGTGTGTTTGTAGGCCAGAGGTTGACATCAGGTGTCTTCAATTGCTTTCCACCTTAATTTTCGAGAGCATGTTTCTCAATGAACCTGGAGTTCCCCAATTCAGCTACGCTGACCTGCCAGCCAGGTTCAAGGGTCAAGGGTCCCCCCAAGTCCACCTCCACCATCAACACTGGGATTGCAAGTGCACACTCAAGGCCTAGCATTTTACATGTGTTGTGGGGACCTACACTCAAGTCTTGCATGCCTACATGGCCAGCACTTTACTACCAAACGGGCCCTCAGCCCATGTTTTTGGGTTTTGTTTGTTTGTTTTTGTTCTTTTTGAGACAGGGTTTCTCTGTAGTCCCAGCTGTCCTGGAACTCTCTATGTAGACCAGGCTGGTCTTGAACTCACAGAGATCTACCTGCCTCTGCCTCCCAAGTACTAGGATTAAAGGCATGTACCACCAGGCCCTGCCCCAGGCCCTGTTTTAATTGTTACTGATTTAGGTTTTCAGACAAGGTCTCATGTAAGCCAGGCCGGCCTCAAACTTGCTATGTAGCTAAGGATGACTTAACTTCCTGATTCTCCTGTCCCTACCTCCTAAGTGCTAGAACAGTGCCACCATGCCAAGTTGAACTGTTAATTTTACTTAGCTTAGATTTAAATGGTCATGTGTAGCTAATGGCTATAATAATTGGACAATGTAGCAGTAAGTGAAAGTGCATTTGTTGTGCTTTCACTCAGGAGACTAGTTTTAGAATCATTTTATTCTAATGAATTCACAAGTAAAAACCATCGCACAGCTGAATTAAGGAAGCCACTCAAACACTTCCCCAGTCCTAAACTCTATAATCTCAGTGAACTACTGTATAGTTAGAATGGCCACTCTGAAGCCATCAAACTTTGCTTGGGTTTATACTTTGTCAATTATATTTCCATCCACTTATTCACTACAAAAAAAGAATAAAACAAATATGAAAGTTGAAACTAGAAAAAATTACCTTCTTATCCTCTTTCAGTACTTGTATGTCCTTTTGTCTGCATTCTGTTCTTCCTCATCACATAATATTACCCTCTCCTGGTCCCCTTTCTAAATCTTATGCTACGCCCACACTACACCTGCTTACATATGTATAGTATACATTATAGGCTAGGATATACATATGAGGGAGAATGTGGGGGTTTTTTTTTCTTTCTGAGTTTGGGTCACTTTCCTTAATAATATACTTTGCAAGTGCATCATTTTCCTGCAAATTTCTTTATAGCTGAGTCATATTCCATTATGTATATGTACCACATTTTCATTACCTATTCACCCACTTATGAACATCTAGGCTTATTACTTACAAAGTAAATAATTCTCTCTTTCTCATTTACACACACACACACACACACACACACACACACGCATGAAAGACAGAGACTCAGTCATGCCTAACTCTGAATGAGGGATTTTGAAGTCAAACATTCAAATATATTTTGAGATAATTAATATGTTTATATTTAATGATTTATATAATAAACAGGAACTTTTTTATAAACACAAAGTTGTAAATATATAGTCGTGAAAACTATATAAAGACATAACCCAATATAGAAAATGTACAGAAGCAAAATACAAACTATATCTATGGTTTGTTCAGAAATAACAACTAGGTAAACATAGGACAGGAAAAAATCATAAATTTCTCCATACTCTAATGGAGAAATTATCAATGGGTTTCATTCATTTTTACTCACATTAACATTTGTATATCAATAAAATATTTTAGAAAAAATAAGGTTGAAGAATGAATTAGATATAAAGGACTGAGTATAGAAATCCTTACATAAAACTCGAATGTAGAAAGTGGCTAAGTATCCTATACAGACAGCATGAGAGGACTGAGGGCAGAAAGGAAAGGACTCAACTTACATGCTGAAGGAAGGAGCTGTCACTACACCAAGAACCAGGAGGAAAGGAGCTTGTAAATGAGAAGAAACCGTAGGGTCCATGTCAACACCCAGTAACAAACAAGGCTGTTACAAGGCTGATTGCTACCAGCTCAGAAAGGCTCAACCCTGCTCTTTAGGTATGGTGTGGCCTATTTCTGAGATTAACATCAGTTAAACTTAGTTCAGCTGAACTTCTTCAGTAACTGAAATAGTAGCTTCCAAGCACTGGAATGAGATTTCTATGCTCCATTTCTTGACACTGAGAAGTCTTGATTTAAATTCTCTTGGAAAGGAATACTATATTTTTTTCTGGTTTCTTCTGTAATATGATTTTCCAGTTAGTTGCCCAAACTAAAATCGAGTATAATATCAAGGTAATAGGATATAATGTTCACAAATAAGAGTTACAGTGCTGGTGGCCAGGTGTGGTGGGGCATGCATTCAGTCCCAGCACTCAGGAGGCAGAGACTGGTGGATCTCTGTGAATTCAAGGCCAGCCTGGTCTACATAGTGAGTTCCAGGCCTGGGAACTACAGGGAGACCCTGTAGTTGGGGCTACAGGGAGACCCTTTTCTCAAAATGGCCAATAAAAGATGGCTTAATGGATTATAGGAATGACTTTTATAAAATGGACAGACTGAACTTTTAACTTTGCAACAAAAAAACTATAGTCACTGAATCATGTTATCTTGTGATCTGGGCAATTTACCTGGATTCCTTAGAACCCACTTTAGTGTTCTGCTCAAAGATAATGAATGAATGTGTTGAACGCAGATGTGCTGGAGAACTAACATCAAAGCACTGAAAGGCAGCATGAAAACAGGGAAGAGTGCTTGACATCGTGTATGAGATACACTAGAACTAGGGATGAAAAGGCAAGATCCCCAGTGCAAGCTGGAGAAATGGTTTTGAATAAAATTAAGGGTGAAGCCTCTGGGGGAATGTGTGTCCTCTGACCCAGCCTTAAAACATAAAGTTAAGAGTCAGACCGTTTTAGCCAGGTATTAACTGTAATGTGGCGTGGTAATGTTGCAATGGACAGAGGCACTGCTACTGAACCTGCTGACTTGAGTTAACTCCTGAATCCCACATGGTGGAAGGAGAAAACTGACTCCTACAAGTTGTCCTCTGACTTCCACATGTGCACAGCTGAACACGCTCAAGAGCATGCGCACACACACAATAAATAATTATAAAAAATTAAAAGATAGAAGATTCTTCTAAATATTTTAAATATAAAATAAAATGGCTCATAGAATACAAATAAATATAGATATGGGGGAAATGCACTAACTAGGATTTTTTTTTAATTTTTATTTATTTCTGTATGTGTATCAATGTACTGTCTGCATGCAGGTCTGTGCACCCGTGTCCTGCAATGCCGCGGAGGTCAGAAGAGGGTGTCGGATTCCCCTGGAACTGGAGTTCTCCTGGAATTGGAGTTTCAGACGGCTCTCGGCCACCATGTGGGTGCTGGGGATCGAACCCGGGTCCTCTGTAAGAGCGGTCGGCACTCTTAACCGCTAGGCCATCTCTCCAGCCCCTAACTAGGATTTTTAATGTAAATTTTAGGGCCAGTGAGATGCTTCAGTAGATAAAGGTACTTGCTGGCAAGCCTGATGAGCTGAGTTCAGTTCCCAGGACCCACATGATAGAAGGAGAGAGCCAACCCCCACCCCCCAAGTTGTCCTCTGTTCTCCACAAATGCACTGTGGCACATGCAGACACACACGAGCACAATAAATAAATAAATAAATAAATAAATAAATAAATAAATAAATATCATTTTAATGTAAATTTTTGTTAATTAAAATGCCTTTCCCTCTCATCTGTTACCTTCAGTTCGTTAGACCTTCAGATGATTTTCATAATTGTTTTACACCATAATGTGTTACATATTATGTAAATACAGAGTCTAAAATATCAAACACATATCATAATGGCTAATAGATTTGATGTTATAACCCAGGAGTTTCTTCTTTAATGGCTTTACCAGCAATCGTCTCTTTTAAAGACTGCTTTCCTGCCTGCTACTCAGCTCATCTAGATCAGATCCTAAAAATGAGCCTTCCTAGGTATGTGGGACAGTAAATAAATTTTTAACAGTCTAGGTCTTTTATTTCTTCTTGTACGTTAAGCCACGAATTCATAGTGAACAGTGTCCAGCAGCCCAGACTTCTTTCCATTAGTTCTCACAAAGTGAGAAGAGGGTGGGTGGACCAGCTCTTCAGTTGAACACAGGTTCTTTTCTCTCCTTTTTTCTGATCACCCATTTTAGGAGGCTCTTAGAATGGTTAGAATGCTCAACAGCCACATTAATTCTCTTCTCAAGAATTCTGCACTTAACTTACTTGTTTACCACAGTGCCAACAGCATGCTGAGTGATAATGTAGACTCCCCGAGTTTTGCCACGTTACCGTTTATGGGGCATTCTTTTCTGACCATTCCCTAATGTCTACAATATCGCCCTTCTTGCAGATTTGCATATATGTGTGCAAAGGAAGAGCACCATGTTTTCTCAAAGGCCTAGAGAACACATAGCAGGTGTCTTTCCTTTTTTCCTTTGTGCTTGTCATTTGGCGAATCACTGAAAGGTGGCTGCTCCAAGCCAACAAATATCTTTAAAAATGATACCTGGTCTTCACATGCACAAAATGCTTGGCCAACAGTCCCCTGTGAATGAAAATTCTGAAAAAGCAGCTCCAACTATAAAGGTTGATTGGCTGACCTGAACCTCAATGGTATGGAGAGACTGGAACATTTCAAATAGCCAGATCATATTAGGCTCTCTTTAGTCACCCTAACAGTCATTTATCATCTACCTCTGCATGTGACCTAAAGTCTATGTCACTATTGGGTAAATCCTTTTGGAATATGCAAACAGACCCCAGGCTTCCACCAACCCCAAAGCTAAGAGCATCATCAGCCAGTATCCAGGGTCTCTATCAGATGCTTCCCCAATCTGCTGTGACACTGCTACCTGATGCTCCTGCCAATGTACTTTTAAAATGTGTTATTTTGTGACTGTCTTTGTTCTGTAACTATAAAAACCTCATGAAACTACCGTCACACTGGAACATGGAATTTACGGTAACCTAAATCTGTGTTCCTGGGACATGGCTACTCATATTTGGCTCCAGAAAAAAAAAAAATGCTCTTTTATCCCCTCTGTAAAGAAAAGGAACAAAAAAAAGGTTGTTTTTAAACAGAAGCAAACTCTTTAACAAAGCAGGCCAATATGTTTGTCAAAACATCAAGATAATCCAGAAGCCAGAGCTCCAATTGGTATAAGAATGTTCTAGAGCCAGGCGTGGTGGCGCACGCCTTTAATCCTAGCACTTGGGAGGCAGAGGCAGGCGGATCTTTGTGAGTTCAAGGCCAGCCTGGTCTACAGAGTGAGTTCCAGGACAGCTGGGGCTATAGGGAGTCCCTGTCTCGAAAAAAGACCAAAAAAAAAAAAGAATGTTCTAGGAGCTAAAGAGATGACTCCGTGGTAAAGAACATTTGCTGCTCTTGCAGAAGACCTGGTTCACTTCCCAGCATCGATATTAGGCAGCTCACAACTGCCTGTAACTCAGGGTCCAAGGGATCTGATGCCCTCTTCTGGCCTCTGTGGCCGGATGATACACATACATACATTCAAAACACATACACATACACATACACATACACATACACATACACACAAAACTAAAATGTTATTTTAAAAAAGAACATTCTAAAAGAAATGTAACCCCCTAGAAGGTAGTGTTTTCTGCCTCTTCTATCTAAACTACCTTAAGTGGCCATTTGGTCTATAATTTCTATGAATAATTTAACCAGCAACAAGATTAGATAATCGGTCATCTCCCTACCTTGATATATCTGGTTAACCTCTAGTAGAATTTACAAAATAGAAGTCAAACCTCAGGTGATAGTTTCACTTTACATAGACTAGCTTCAATAGTGTTTCACTTTACATAGACTAGCTTCAATAGTGTTTCACTTTACATAGACTAGCTTCAATAGTGTTTCACTTTACATAGACTAGCTCCAATAGTGTTTCACTTTACATAGACTAGCTTCAATGCCTCAAGATAATAAGACAGCAGCTCACATCAATACCATATTTTTTTCAGACAGGGTCTCACTGTATAGCCCTGATTGGCCTGGAGCTCTCTCTATAGATCAAAATGGCCTTGAACTCACAGAGATCCACCTGCCTCAGGCTAAGTTTACACAGTGAGATCCTATCTGGCTCAAGAGAGAACTCAGTCAGTAAAGTGTTTGTCACATGAGTTTCTGAGTTCAGATCTCCAGCATCTACATAAAATCCAGGCATGGTGGCGCATGCCTGTTATTCAGCACTGGCTGGGGCAGAGACAGGAGAACCCTGGAGCTTGCTGACCAGCTGGTCCTGCTGAATCAGTGACCTCCAGGTTCAGTGAAAGACCCTGTCTCAAAAAAATAAGATGAAGGGTGACAGAGCAAGATACTTGGCATGAACTTCTGCCCTCTCACACCTGTGCAAACACAAACACACAAATGCATACACATGCATACACTAAACATATAAATACAAGTAGACATCATCTTTACCTTTGAATGTTAAGTTGTTAGATCTCTCTCTTGCTTTTCTGATACCTACTATCAGTCAATGTTAAATTCTCTCACACCACTCCAGTATCATTTATTCCACAAATTATTTCTTTGAGCTAATCAACCCTTAAGGGATTCTATAAAGTCTTATAGAATCTACCCCAGAAAATCTACATTTAAAGATAAGATACTAAGAGAGTAAATTGTTACAAGTGCTTTTTTCTTTTATTATTATATGTTTTTAAAACAGGGTATATTTAAATTCCAAGTTAAATAATTAAGCAAACACACACATTTCTTTCTACTTTGCACATAAAGAATATTTTCTCCACTCTATGTTCTACAGCTCCTTGAGTTTCTCCAAACAACAAAAGTCAATTATCTCAGGCATGTATAATTTCCTGCAGAAAAGTCATGTCCAACATGACTTTTACTTACCTCAACATGCTTAAAAGTTTCTTACATGGATTAAAATAAAGGCATTTTTCTAGCCAGGCATGGTGGCACACGCTTTTAATCCCAACACTCGGGAGGCAGAGGCAGGCGGATCCCTGTGAGTTCAAGGCCAGCCTGGGACTTAGCAAGTTCTAGGCCAGCTGGGACTAAAGGGAGACTCTGTCTCATAAAGAAAAAATAAATTTAAAAAATTTTAAAAATAAATAAAATTAAACAAAAGATCAAAAAAGAAAAAATAAAAAGGTAAAGGCATTTTTCTATACTAAAACTGAACTTTAAATGGGTAAATTAATATATTGTAAATCCATTCATTCAAAATATACCTGATCCCAACTCATTTCCCATTTGACAGGGAAAAGGATTTGAAAGATAACCCCAATATCTAGGGAAGAAATAAAGATGGAAGTTCCTAAAACCTTTGCATACTTTACCTTTTCCCCTGGACTTGAACTATTAATCTTCATGCACCAGGAAGAGGAGGTCAAGAGTAGAGTTGCTTCCTGACATGTAAACGTGTGTTTACTGAGCTGCCACTAGGCTGCCCATTCTTTTCCAGCAGCCACTGGCCACACGTTCTTTTTATCCTTTTAGCTGGTCACAAACACCTCAAATAGACTTGGCATCTCAATAAAATATCGATACGAACCAACCACATCTTTTTTTACTGTTTTTATTTTTTTATTTTTGGTCTTTTTCCGAGAGGTTACAAGGGTCTTCCCTTTCTAAGTCCAAGACAACTACGTCACTGAGCTCACTCTGTTGACCAGGCTGATCTTGAACTCACAGAGACCCACCTGTCTCTCCCTCCTAAGTGCTGGGATTAAAGGCATGCATCACCACGCCTGGTAGAACCACACCATTCTTGCTTCTAAGTGGTTGGCCAGTTGCTAAGCTAACTTTACAGAAGGAACTGGTAACCGAGTGTTTCCTATTGCAAACATGTCTAGGTTGTTCTTTCACTCTAATTTCTCCTTTTACATTATCTACATTTAAAGATAAGATACTGAGCCGGGCATGGTGGCGCACATCTTTAATCCTAGCACTTGGGAGGCAGAGGCAGGCGGATCTTTGTGAGTTCAAGGCCAGCCTAGTCTACAGAGTGAATTCCAGGACAGCTGGGGCTACAGGAAGACCCTGTCTCAAAAAGACAAAAAAGATAAGATACTAAGAGACAGAGGAAATTGTTACAAGTGTTTTTTTTCTTTTATCACTATATGTTTTTAAAACAGTATATTTAAATTCCAAGTTAAATAATTAAGTAAACACACACATTTATTCCTACCTTGCACATAAAAAAATATTTTCTCCACTCCTTTCTCTCCAGCACCTTGAGTTTCTCCAAACAACCAAAGTCAATAGACTTAATAGTCTATGGCACAACCACAGTTTATTGGATGATAGCCAAATCCCATGGCACTTCTTGTTTAAGGATAAAGATGAAGATTTCCTTGCAGGGCCATATTGCCTAAGAAAAGTTACATTCTTACATTTTTCCAGTCTTTGTTTCCAACCCTGGAAAATAAATCCTATGTAGTTCCAATTCCCACTCTAGGTTATATTAAAAGATGGCCCAAGTGCTAGGATTAAAGATGTGCGCCACCATGCCCGGCTCAGTATCTTATCTTTAAATGTAGATAATGTAAAAGGAGAAGTTAGAGTGAAAGAACAACCTAGACATGTTTGCAATAGGAAACACTCGGTTACCAGTTCCTTCTGTAAAGTTAGCTTAGCAACTGGCCAACCACTTAGAATTTTTCAGCAGAACATTGTTTTGTTTTGTTTTGTTTTGTTTTGCTTTTCGAGACAGGGTCTCCATGTAGCCCCAGCTGGCCTGGAACTCATTCTGTAGACCAGGCTGGCCTTGAACTCACAAAGATCCACCTGCCTCTGCCTCCCAAGTGCTAGGATCAAAGGCGTGCGCCACCACGCCCAGCTGATATGATTTTTTAAATGACTGGGGTTTTTTAATTTTATTTTTTTCTGTATATGAATGCACTGTCTGCGTGTAGGTCTGTGCAGCCGTATCATGCAATGCCGTGGAGGTCAGAAGAGTGCATTAGATTCCCCTCGAACTGGAATTCGCCTGGAATTGGAGTTACAGATTGTTCTCAGCCGCCATGTGGGTGCTGGGGTTCAAAGCCGGGTCCTCTGCAAGAGCAGTCAGTGTCTGTACTGCTAGGCCATCTCTCCAGCCCCAGGACTGATATTATAAACTCACCTTTTTACCCTTCAATCACAACCCTGACTCCACTCAGATATGATCTCTAATCTTAGAATAAAGGACAAAGAAGTAAACTAAAGAAAGGTTAGCCCAGGCACTGGTCAGCAGGCATTTTTTTAAAACTGGCTGACCTCACACAGAGGCAATATAGAGTGACTGGCCCAAGATCACACAGTCAATAGTAATCTATCAAAGACTACATTAGGTTTTCAAAACCATGGTGCATTTCTTTTTGGTCCCTAACATCTCAGAGTAGCAACAGGACAAGTTTATTATTCTGTGCCTAAAAGAAAACCTACCTACTTGAGAAGCAATGATTTCCTAACCTGTGCCCAAGGCAACTCCTACCAGAACCTGAAAGTTATCCTTTGCAGTTCTTCTGCCTAAAGGGAAAATGTTCACCACAACTCTTCAAATCTGAAATGTCTCATAGCATACAAACAGTTCTCAGTGAAGCCACTAGGTTTAAAATTAAAATAATGCTCTTAAGTCTTCCATCAGGGAAATCTAAGATAGATGGTTTCCTGGCAAGCGTGAGCACCTCTCCTCTATTGTGGGAAACACCAGAGTCGCTGGAGTTTCCAGGAGTGGCATATTAACTCTTCCAACATACCAGGGCATCATTTACTAAATTACATTTTGAAGATACTGCATGGTCCCCTAGTCCTTTCAAAAAGGTAATTAGCCTCCCATGGGTGACTAGTTTACTTAAAGGGAGCATTGTGCTCACCACAGCTGAGGATTATCTCTTTTAGTGAGAATGAAAACATGTTACTTACTAGGAATAATTTTATTTTTCACCTTGTCATGCAGCTCATATACATATGATTGATAACTATCTCACCTATGTATGATAATAAATCAGTAGTAGCAAGTGAGATACCGGGAGTTTTAACACCAACAATCAGTGACACTGCAGGGAAGTGCTGTAACAGACTTTGAATAACTATTAACATGAGTCCAGGAAATCACCCAATCATGCTTTGCCCTAGTCATTAGAGACCCAAATCTAGTTAAAGCTTCCACATTTCAGAAGATAGTAGAAAACTTAATAATGACATATATAAATGCCCAAAACATACTTTATATACCTAAATGGCAGACCCAGAAGAATTCCAAAAAATCAGACAGAAAATTCTAAAGAATGATTTTGCTGTCCTGGAAGACTTATTTCCTTCAGGACGCCTTGACCAGGAATTCATTCCCCAATTATCTCCTGCTTCTTTGGGCTCCTGTTTCATTTATGATTTGTGTCACAACACTTAGAGGCAGGCAAAACTTTGTGAGAAAGAGGCCAACTTGTTCTACACAGTGAATCCTAGGCCAACTGGGGCTCCAGGGATGTCATGTCTCAAAGAAAAAGAAAAAAAAAAGCCACTAAAATGTAAAAATTTTTAAAGAAATTTGTCTTACTCTCCCCAATTATATAGTAAGCTCCTTAAGAGCTTAGATATCATATGTTTCTCTGACACAAAATTTGTTATTGACTTATAGGTATAAAAAATGTTGGATAAGAGAACGAAGGGTCTTTATCACAGAAAAAAATAACATTATGGTAGAGATAGTTCCATTCATTGCATACCCATATGGTCTGCACATTTGTTAACCTTCTTGCAGTTAAGAAAATCAGCCGGGCGTGGTGGCGCACGCCTTTAATCCTAGCACTTGGGAGGCAGAGGCAGGCGGATCTTTGTGAGTTCAAGGCCAGCCTGGTCTACAGAGTGAGTTCCAGGACAGCTGGAGCTACAGGGAGACCCTGTACTCGAAAAGATAAAAAAAAAAAAAAAAAAAAAAAAAAGAAAATCATTATAAGTTGTTCTTACCCCAGCTGCCGAAGTTTGTGGGCCAAAGTATTAATGGCCAATTCACAATTCTCCAACTTTCTCTTCTTACCAGAAAGAACCACTGAAGCTAAGTCACAAAATGAAAACAACTTGGACCACTGACTTAACACATGAAGGGGAGCTGTCTGGAGAGTGACTAACACACAGTGGAATTTGTGTGAGCAAGAAATAAATATTACCTGTGCTAAAGCCTTGAGTATGAAGTTTTTCTGGTACAAGTGGAAGTTGTCTGATAAAAGTATTAATAAACAGAGAATGTCTCTGTGGCACCAGCTGTTAGCGTATTCAACTGTTAACTGAAAAGTTGGTGGTTAAAGCCCACCCAGGGATGCTTAGATATAGTTTGCCGGGCATGGTGGCACCTGCCTTTAATCCCAGCACTTAGGAGCCACAAGCAGGTGGATCTCTGTGAGTTCAAGGTCAGCCTGGTCTACATATCAAGCTCCAGGGCAGCTGGGACTAAATGGAGACCTTCTCTCAAAAAGACCAAAAAAAAAAAAAGATGGGGTCTGGAGCCAGCCACAAGCAGGTGGATCTCTGTGAGTTCAAGGTCAGCCTGGTCTACATATCAAGCTCCAGGGCAGCTGGGACTAAATGGAGACCTTCTCTCAAAAAGACCAAAAAAATTAAAGGATTAATAAACAAAACTAATACAATTCGCTTCAGTATCAAAGGAAGTGATAGTTCTTAATAATGCCACGCTGTAAAAGGAAGGACTCCTAGGAAGACTAGGCACAATAAAAGGAAGAACTTTCCCACAGTAGACCAGAAATAGAAGTCTTCTTCTATTCAGCCAGACCTGGCAACATACATGGCCACAGAGGCCAGAAGGTTTCAGATCCCCCAGAGCTGGAGTTATAGGCAATTGTGAGCTGCCATGTAGGTGCTGGGAACTGAGGCCCTAGTTCTCTAGAAGAGTGTTCTTTTTTTTTTTTTAATTTTTTTCTTTATTAATTTTATTTATTTTTGTATGTGTATGAATGTACTGTCGGCATGCAAGTTTGTGCACCCGTGTTGTGCAATGCCGCGGAGGTCAGAAGAGGGTCTCGGATTCCCCTGGAACTGGAGTTCTCCTGGAATTGGAGTTTCAGACGGTTTTTGGCCACCATGTGGGTGCTGGGGATCGAACCTGGGTCCTCTGTAAGAACGGTTGGCGCTCTTAACCGCTAGGCCATCTCTCCAGCCCTAGAAGAGTGTTCTTAACCATTGAACCATCCCTCTAACCCCTGTGGTGAGAAATTTTTTAAAAGGACGGCTATACTCAAGGAATTTGAACTTGATGATCCCTTCAAATTTTAAGGTTTTACATCTATGATTAACAGTGAATTTCTAGCATCCATTTAATTTATGGAAGAGGAGAGATAGCTTATTCCAGATTGTAGCCATTTACTGTTTTACACAAGTAGCAGCACCTAAAGACCCCAATGTGACAAGAACCATATCTGAAACACCAAGAAACATAAGGATCCTATCCCTATGGACAGTCAAACCTTCCCTTCTCATCTACAATCCACACTTCTTAAAGTATGGAGCCATCACACAAGCTTCTTGCCACATTAACCCAGTGCTTATATCACAAGGCAACAACTTCACTGATAAAGACTTTTTCCACAGTAAATGGTCTTCTGAGAGGCACACTTTAACTATCTTGAATTAACCTCTAGAGAGGTGAGGTTTGGGAGGAAACTGCTTCTGGATCTTGAGCTGTTTTATTTTATGCAGCTATCATGTCCCATCAACACATCCCTTGTTTAAATTACAAGGGTGAATTGTTAAATTTCAAAGTAAGGTAAGCTAATTTCTTTCCCTGAACATCTGCTAAGAGCAAATTCTACATGTCACATACAAAGTGGTATTACTGAGTAAACTAAAATCCTGACCTAAGGAACAATCTATGCCCCTTCCTAGCTATGTAGCCTTTGGCAAAATACTTAGCTTGGGTGAGTCTCAAATATCTTCATCTACAAAATAGGGACTATAGTAGATACTTCATACACAGGTCATGATTTAACTGAGATCATGGGTTCTGTAAGTCAGGTGTGGAATTCAAATAGAAAGAACTGGAGTCAAAGTAGTGAAATAAATACCCTCTGAAAATACTATTTCTAAAACCAGTGTTGAAATATCTCATAGAATAAATACATAATAACTAGTGAAAAAAAAAGAAATTCTGGCACTCAGGAGGCTGAAGCAAAAATGTTTCAAGTTTGAGGCCAATGTGAGATACACAGTAAGATCCTGTCTTTAAAAATGTTTTAATAAATGAAGTAAAGCAAGAATAGTAGAAAAATCAATTCAGCTTCACTGAATTCATTTGGAATTTTTTTCATTAGAAAAGTCTAGAAATAGCCCAGTTCTAGTACATATGTTCTACAATTTCCTATTGTTTTTATGTTAATTTCATAAGAATCATATATAATTTTTTGAATGTTAAGGGTTTCTAGAGTTCTTAATCTGACCTTGAGTTTATCTTAAATTAGATTCAGTAAGTACTGTGAACAAAAGCATATAAAACCCCATGACATTTCAATGAAAGATATAAAGAACATATACTGCATATGTCAGGCAGGTTAATTATGCATTTCCTGGTACTTAGGAGTTCTTTCAGCAGAGAACTGAGAGAGATTACAGCAGCAAGAGCAACTGCAACAAGTGTACTGCACATCCAGTATAGCCTTAAAGATGGAAACTTGGATATATGAGTATTTGATCATAAGAATTGAAGATGCAGCTTAGATATACAAATAATTAATTATGCATGCTTAAAGACTTTGTTTTAACTCATCAAAACTGGAAGAGGGTCCTCTGTGCAGCTCATACCTCATTTTCTTAATATTATTTTCTAGTAAATTTCATGAACCCATGTCTTATTTTGATAGTGCATACATGAGAAAAGCCACAGGCATTGTTCTGCTACTCTCTGTAATGGCCACATGCTAAACAGGCTGTGGCTCCTTTACTGCAAGCTCTGCACTGACAAGAGCAGAAAGCCAGGCAGGGGGTGCCCCCCTTTGTTGCCGCTTTCATTTTTTAAAATGAATCATAATTTCTGCATTGGATACGAAGATGGGTTTACAGCTATTAGCCATCATATTAATAATTTAGAAAATACATGCCCAATCACTTGTGTTCTTTCAATTCCCTATGAACACAGCTGCAACCCACATTAGAAGCGAGAGTGAATGGATATTTTTCAGATGAGATATTTGGGTTGAATTATTAGGGTAGCCTGTACTACAAAATTACTAATAAACATTGCTTCTGGCTCAATTTAGCCTGAACTCAGTGAACCTAGCCAATGGTGACAAATCAAAAACTCTGAAATACCCGACGAATGAATCTAACTAATCAAGGAACCCTGTAGGAAGTAGATGCCAGGATTAATGAGCCAGTAGTTTCACCATGCCATGCTGTTATTTCTTCACATAAATGCTCTCAGATGAGATTATCTTTATGTCATGAAAGGGAGACAAGGAAGGTTACATTCTTTCAACTGACAGGTTAACTACTGCCATTAGCAGAACACACATCCTTGTGAATTAAGTTTTTTCTTTATCCCCAAAATTAAAATACAAAGTATACAATACAAATTAAAAACATATTTTTGTTTTCACGGAACAAAGTCAACCAGGGTATCATATACAAATTGCCCAAAGTTAGCATTTCATCTATATTTCTTCTGTACATCTATATTCCTATGTCCCTTATTACCCAAATTGCTCTGCATCCTATTTTATGTTCAATATCTAATACCATCTTCAGCAGGTTGCATTCCTACATTACACTTTTCTACCACCAACAAAAGGTAAGGGCAACATCATTACTATGCCATTACTTGCATGCCACATAGGGCACTTGATGCCAATTTTGTGAAGAAAATTAAGACACAAGGATGTATGTGTGTATTAAAATAAATCAATCATATAGTTATTGCATAATGGACTTTGACTTTTCTGGCTAGCATATAGTGACAGATGCCAAATAGACTACTGGGGAAAAAGTACGATTCATCAGAGGCCAGACATCTTCCATGTTGTGCTTATATACCTTGCATTCTGATATTATTTAGTCCTTACTAACTTTGGTTATTATAACATTAACAGATTTGGGTCAAAATTGATTTTAAGAATGAATAAAAATAATCCAAAATATTATTCTGTTAAGATTTTTTCCTCCCTCAAAAAGCTAAAATCTTTCATACTTATAGTTGAGATTCTCGGTCTTTGCTTTTTTAATCTTAATTAAATGTCAACCTATCACTTTAAGCCAAGTTAGCCTTCCCCTACCCTAATGGCACATATGACTTTAAAATACTCAGGATTCTTAATATAAAAAATTCTATTGCCATAGAAACAAATATTATTCTAGAGTCAGGTCAAGTGAAAAACTCTGTATACTTTCATTTTAATGTTGACAAATAACCACTATACTACAAAATGTAAGTGTCTTTGAAAACATCTATCACTTTAGTTGATTTGCAACTTCTCATCAGTGATTGGAGTTGGCCCATTTTTTTTCAAATGAAAGACCCCATTTCCCTTGCCTTTGAGAAATACAAATTTTAAAGATTCCATTTAGCATCCTTTATTACATTCCTACATCATAAAGTTATGCTTTATAGAAGCATAAAAAAGCTGTAAAATTAGCATCCTTGTAAACAACCTTCCATGCTTGCTGGTGGAGCAATCGGTGGTGATTTGCACTGATTTCCTAAATGTGACTTGAGATTATGTATCAGAGAGAGAAAGAGATGGGGGGGTGCACAAAACAAGAGGAAATATTATGGCATGTAAAAACAAGTAGTATTCGTCAAGTGTGGTGCTTTATAAACCTGAAGGTTGTGCTTCTTAATTTTAGGACACACTACAAATACAGAAATGCCTGCCCCATTTTTCTAGTCTGGCATGTTTGGTATGTCTGGAATCCAAACACTCAGGAGGCAGAGGAAAGAGGACAGCTGCAAGTTCTAGGCCAACTTGGGCTAGATACCCAGACTCTGTCTCAAAAAAGGTTCCATTTAATATAAAATCACAATTTAGTGCTTTTCTCTGCTTTAACACTTTCTTTAGAAAATGTAGGCTGAAACATCCTATAAAATCCTCTAATTAAAATTCAAAAAGATGAACATATGATTTTCTTTATCACAGAACATTCCTTTTTTTCTCTTCACCTTCAAGAAGACTCCTTTGTGCTCTCTTACTTCAGTAATGATTACGTGTAGTTCTTAAAACTCTCATTTAGCTCAGTGGCCCCAAACTGCCCTCTAGGATAAGGGTGCTTTCAGGGTTTACACTCTGGCAACAGAACGAAAAATGTCCCATGGGACAAAGGGGTGCCCTCTCAATACCTACAACAACCCTTAGAATTTGAACCATTAGATGGATTTGATTAGTTCTCCAAAGCAAGCCTGAGCTATCCATTTGCCTCCAAGTTTAAAACACACTAGTCTACTCCCTCAGGAGTAGACACCCACTGCACCCCCAGACTATGGCCAATTCTATTACTACTTAAGGAAAATCCCCTCAGCACATGGCTAACTTTGAGGTTAGCACCAAGCATGCCTTGCAGGAGAGTCACCCTAGATACACCTCTTCTTTGAACTGGTCGGTGCCTCCTTCCAGGGAGTCCCATTGAAGCCAAGGCGACCGGAACTAAGGGAGGCCACCGGAAGAGGGCGACTTGGCCTGGCCCTAGGGAGCGTTCCCAGGACAGAGCTCCCGGGAAGGGTTTTAATCAAGGCCTCCTCAAGCCCACGGCCTTTTTCTCACCCGCCCTCGAGGGGCGCTCTCCCCTCCACTATCCCAGCAAGCCTTTTCCACTCTCCACCCTGTATTGCCCAAAGTCCGCTAGGCGTCCCCCCCCCCCCAAAGCCTCCTGGGACTCTATGCTCTCTTGGAAAACTCAAGGTGCGGGCTCTACATGTCCCACCTGTGTGTGGCCTGACCCTTGGCCAGTCCTGTCAGGGCCTGTCTGTGCCCATAGCACACTGCATCAATGTGAGTGACTCAAGGTGCTGCCCCTCAGGTAAAGCCACCCCTACGGAGGAACCCAGGGCTCCTGCATCCCAAATGCCCAGCCAATTGAGGGCATCTAGGCGGATCCCCCACACTAGCCCTCTCCCCGCCATTCAGTGTTACACTGAAACCCATCGTTGTCTATATCACATACTGAAAATGATTTTATTTTATCCATTTACATTTAACTTGATATAAACTTGTCACAAAAAGTCAAATAATATGCTTTATATTAGCTCAAACATTTATTAAGAAAACCAAATTCCATAAATAAGCACAGACAATAAGTTAAAACATATCACAAATTGACCAGTATGTAACAAGAATGCTTTATCTACACAAAACATCCTATTTCACATGTTTGTTCATTCTGAGAAAGCGCTTCTGTTCTCTGGGTTTGGATTTGACCAGCACATGCAGAAAGAGCTGATTTCTGTTTCTCTGTACAAAGTTGCAGGGTTGTAGATAGTCCGCGTGCACCCGTCGGCGGGACACGAAAGACGACAGGACGACCACAAAACAACGAAGGGCACAGAGAAGCGAAAGAGAAGAACAGATAAGGAAGCAAACAGACTCC
The DNA here is from genome assembly GCA_009823505.1 of Rhizomys pruinosus. Classification (NCBI taxonomy): domain Eukaryota; kingdom Metazoa; phylum Chordata; class Mammalia; order Rodentia; family Spalacidae; genus Rhizomys; species Rhizomys pruinosus. The sequence goes on along the minus strand of VZQC01014413.1, from coordinate 3,004,027 downwards.
AGTCCTGAAGGATCCAGAGAAGAGATGTGGCTTTTGCTTTTACAGAAGGAAAAAAAATCCTTACATGTCTTATTCTTCCTTATAAAGACTTATAAAAAATGGGAAAGATCACCTCTTCATCACGTAACTGCTTAAGTCTGCTCTAGCCACCCAATCCACTGGCATGTTCCTCCTGAGAAGCCTTCCTTCTATACCTCACACAGTTGTGCTTAAGAAAATAAAAACTAGATACAATGAAAGCGTTCTTTTGCAAGCCAATAGAGGGCTGCTCTGATGGAACTGGGTAGACAGGGAAAAGGTGAGGTGGTGGTTCAGGAAAGAAAGAGGCATTCGGAGAAAGAATACAAGGATAAATCAAATTACAGCAGTTGGGCCCTCAGATGAGGCGGTTGGTAGCAGATGCTTGTCCACCTTTAAGACAAAAATCCCTAACACTGTGCTGTCCCTTCAACACGTCCGTGTGTGACCTCGGTGCACTGTGGATGTATGTGCGCGCGTGTAGTGTCTAAGCGTGAGCTGTAGTGCGAGTGCGTGTGTTTCTGCCCACAATCCAGTCCATTGGTGTCTGATTTCAGATCCTGAGTCGACTCCCTGTTAAGTAAAATGGCGGGAAGGGTGCTTTCTGCCGGGCGCGGGAGGAGGGGTGTGAGGAGAGGGAGGGGAGGCTGGGGCCGGGCGGGTCTGGACGGGTGGTGTCCAAGGTGTGGCTGGGAACGCCGCCGGTCAAAGGCCCGGAGGAGCGAGCGGGAGGCCGGGGCCGCTGGGACCGAGCGGCGAGGAGCCCGGGGCGGGGCCGGGCGAGGGAGGAGCGGGGCGGGAAGCCGGGAGGCGGGAGGCCGCGGGCGGGCGAAATCAGGCGGAGGGAGGCCTGGCGGGGGCTGGGGGTGCGGACGGGGCGGCCGGGGCGGGGGCCGGGGCCCGGGAAGGGCCGGGCGGAGCGGGCCTGGACTGGTGTATTAGGTGAAGCTCATGGAGACTGTGTGCTCGAGCGCCTTGCGGCGCAGGGAGGCGATGCTCGTGCCCCGCCACACGTCGCTGCTGTCCGGGGAACTGCAGAGCTGGGGCGAGCCGGAGACGTTGCTGGGGCCGGGGAGGGAGGCGGGCACCATGCCGGGGAAGGCGGGCTGGTAGAGGTGCGACTGCAGCCCCGCGCCGTTCGAGCCCGCCAGGCTGTTGGACAGCCCCATGGAGTTGGGCGGCGGCCCGGCCGCCAAGCTGCACTGAGACAGCGACTGCGCCATGGCCTGCTGCCGGCCCAGCGCGGGCGGCAGCGGCAGCTGCGACACGCCCGGCATGGCGGCCGCCGCCCAGCGGGTGTCGTTAGCGTGGAAGGAGCACAGGCTGTCGCCCATGGCGGCGGCGGCGGCGGCGGCGGCCGACGGGAACTGCGGCAGGCCGGGCGTGGGCAGCAGCGTGCCGGGCGCGCGGAACACGTTGGTGGTCTTCTTGCGCTTCTTCCACTTGGCCCGCCGGTTCTGGAACCAGACCTGCAGCGGGAGGGGCGAGGAGACAAGACAAGGGCGCGGTGAGCGACCTGGGAGCCGCCAGGGCGGCCTTGAGGTCTGGAAGCCCCGCGCCACGGACAGTCACTCGGGCCCAGGCTGAACAGGTGCTCTGGGATCCGCACGGCCCACACCCCGCGAGAGATCCTGGCCCTCCGCCATCTCCTGGGGGCTGGTGCCCCATTTGCGCCGACCCAGCTCAGGCTCCTGTACTTGTGAGTCTTGGTGCCTGGTGGCGCCCACGCACGGAGAAAACAGCACCTACCGCGGTGTGCAGCATTCACCACGCCCCTGCACGCTGGCACATTCTGTGCACTGCACAGATGCACGGGTCTGCAGGCAGGCAGGTGTCAAAGCTCGACCCACAGGTGTACAAATGAAGATAAACATGTGTGCCCATGGGGCTTAATAGCACGTCTTATAGCGCTGATGGAGTATAGAATTTTCAGAAACGCTGGAAATTTGGAAATTGATGAAAGGCCGTGAATGACATAACCCGTTTCGAAACAGAAAGACAAAGGAAAATCCCTAACATGACGGTTGACAGAGCAGAGAAGTTAATATAGTGATCCTTGTGGGGAAACTGAGCCACCGAGCAGTAGTGGTGTTTGGCTTCTGACTTCTGGTTCTTCCCACAGTCCTTGGTGCGACTTCCACAAAGCCCACTAACCCACTTCAAACCACTCCCAAGGAGGGTACCCACCACGCCTGGGCTCTTGCTGGCGTGCTTGAACTTGAAGCCAGAATCCTGACACTCCCCCCCCCATCTTTCGCTCCCTCCTTTTCAGTAACTTACTTGAGGATCCCTACTAACAAGGCATCTAATACTGCAAGTCGCACCCCACCCCACCCCGAACTAAAGCAAAATTTCTGATCAATACAGATGAAAGGAGATAAGTTTAAAACTCACACTAGTCATGAAGCAAATTTAAATTTGCTTGGACAACTGACGTAGCTTTTTTTCAGGGAGAAATGTTTGATAAAAATATACCCCAAACAAAAATAAGTCTCTTGGTTTTTCTTTCCTAATAGAAGCCCTGGAATTTCACAGCCTATCAGGGAAATGTGCCTACGGATGTAAAATTCACTATCTCAGAGTTCCTCTGAATGATCACAGACAAGGTACCTGACCTGGATAACCTTATCTTTAAAAGGGAAACATTCCAAGATATCTTTTTAACAGATTTTCAGTTTAAATCTAGCTAGCTGGATGACTACTATACCTAAATAGAAAACAGTGTGGTGCAAAGCTCAGATTTGTTTCCTCTTCAAATTTGGCCAAAGCAATCTGATCTCCATATTTGTGGTCCAATAAGTAATTCGATGGAATCTAGGCTCGTTTGCTTTGCAAGCTAAGTAAGGTATTGTATCAGGAATATGAGTATGTTTGTCCTCATTCTTGGTAAGCTAAGAATGTATAGCTATGCAAGCAAAGACTGCTTACTAGTGTGAAGAGCACTCAAGTCTAGAGTTCTCTTTGAGTGAGCCCTGGTCTTCCTATCTTACCTGCAACTTTGAGCACCACTTTATTTTGTTCTTAGTTCCTAGTCCATTGCTGCCTAACCTAGTGTCCCTGAGTAAATATGTCATGTCCCTCCTGAGCTGGTGGCCCAGGGATTAAAGAGGCAGCAGGGCCTTGCATTTTGGTTGTGAATTAATGTGGCTGGATTCAGCTGTTAGCAGCCCTTGGCTTTAGGTTGAAAGAAAGTGAGGAAACCTTAACACCCCCAAAACACTTTGCACCATTCACTCAACCCTGAATTGGGGAGGGGGGATTAGAGGAGAGGACACCCTTGACATACACAATGTCTGTATTCAAAAGGTTCCCATGTCTCACACATGGCCTCCCGGGTACATTTTGAAAGAAAGAGTCAAGACCGAATCCTAACACTCTGCAAGGCAGTGAATTCTAAAGGGTTGGTAGTTTGGTGGTGGTGATTTCGGAGAAGGGATGGAGAGAGAAGCAGAGGAAAAAATAAAGGTCAAATTGTTCAGCAGAATTGGACAGCAAGCATTGCTAGAAAGGTTTCTGAATCTAGAGTCTGCTCATGCACAGAAGAAAAGAACCACTGTTAAAGGACTAAATGTTATAGAAATAATGGAAAAATCATGCTCAATTATGTTTGAGGGTTAGCAGTCAAATGATGGCTACAAATTTTTTTATGTTTCATGGTTTACTGGGGTTCAGGGGAAAAATCTGCATGGGATCTGAGCACCTCCATTCCAAGCTATGATGCATATGTTTTTAAAATGTGAATGTTTCCACTTGAAAACTAGAGCATGACGGATTAAAATGCAGGCAAAACCTAAGGGAGATTTTCCAGATGCACAGATGACAACTCCAGGAAATATATTAACCGCAGCCACAGGCCCAACTTTGTACCCAGTTTGAAATGCAGCTCTCCTTAGAAAATGAGTAATACAACAGTGAGAATCTAATGGAGGTTGGAATCTAAAAATCCACTTTCATGATATCTGCTGTTACAGTAATATAGACATACTGTAAATGTATTTTAAAATATATAGCCCGTTTAATTCCCTAGCTATAAATGGCTCAGAAATAGAGAAAGAGGGGGAGAAAGAAAGAATAGTACTCCCCCTCCTCGAAGTAAATGCTTTATGAAGATCTCATTGAATCCAGCAAATGATTAATGTGAAGATTTGGGCGGAAATCTGGGGAGCTGTATTAAAGCCTGGATCTCAGGTTCATTTCGATCAGCCAGCCGTGAACTCTGGGCCGAATTCATTACACTTTAATAGTGCTGGGAGAGGAAGAAAATGCAATTTCTCATTCCATTAGAAAACTAGAAAATACTCTCAGCTTGTCCCCCTATTAAGATGTGGCAGGTGACAGGGCCATTCTGGGGGACACGGTCAATGGAATTACAGCACATTATTTTTGTTCCTATAAAATATTGAAAGGCAAGCCTGACTGTGCAGAAGTTATTTCACTGATTTGGTTTTTATGTAAATAAAATATTGAAAGTTAATTAATCCGTGCTAGAGACTAATGATTATGCTTATTATATTGCATTTGATCGCGTAATTTGCATGATTCTCGCATTGCTGCTTAATAAGCCATTCCAGGTTATAAATAATTCTGAAATTGGTTTCTAATAATGGCATGCTATAAAAGGAATGGTTTTATTACACTACCCAGAAAAGGGGAGCAATATCAGACGTGGAATTGGCCTCCATGTGAGTAGAGGTGCTTTAGTAAATACTTCAAAGTGCGATTGGTCCAGATAGAGACAAAAATTAAGTATACTGGTTAATTTAGTCTAAAATAAAAAAGCGGCTCTGAAAACATACCATTGAAATAAATTAAATATTTAGATCATTTTTAATCAGTGCATGCAGTGGCCCACACACTGAAAAGAATGTGTGGCAATATGTTAACTATAAAGAAAACTATGAAGCACTCATCATATAAGAACATAAACCAATTACTATTTAATTTGAATTTGGTCAAGGAGCAATAGTACAGTGAATTGTGAAGTAAATACATTTTCCATAAATTATTTTTGCATTACATTACATAATGTTAATCATTTTGAAATGTTAATTAAGAAGGTTATGTTGATCTGATTACTTTTTAAACTATGAAACATTATTTTTAAAAATATTGAAATTGCCATTCTATTAAATTGTTTCTAACAGCAGCCTCAAGCTATTATCTTTGAGTGAAGATTATGCTAGAGCAATTAACATTCTTTGTCTCTTTCCACTTGCATATTCTTTTGTGTACTTTTTGAAAATAACTATCACATAGTTTCTATTTTATTTCATTTATAACTTTTTCTATTAAAAGAATCACTGCCATTAACCTTTAGAAGACCTAATAAAGTTTAATAGATCTCGTTTTCTTTTTTCATAAAATCAGTGGTCCAATTATATTTTATTTGTGATTCTAAGTTCTATTTTAATTTGAACTAATTACCAACAGGTCTAGATAAAGACACAGCACTGAACTCTTTAAAACAAAAATTAATAGTTAAAATTTCTCTTGAGGAACAAAAAGTAAATTTATGAATTTTGAGTCTCCGGTACAGAGCCTGTAATCAAGTATTATCATGGCATGCATTGAGATTGTATGCTCCTATGAAGGTTTGAACTCACATTTTAAAAGAGGCAAAAGGTGGGAGCTTTAAAGGACAGTAATATGCTTGCACAATGCAGTTAATATTCTTTTCATGTGTGTTTTTTGTGGCCCATAATTCAGGCCTGATTTCAGAGTTCACTAGTATAATTCAGAATTATATTGAATAAAAATATTAATCATTACTAATTTTTCTCTATTAACTTGACCAGCTAAAGCCCCTGACGATATTCATTTCTTATTAGAACAAAGGCATGCACTATTTTTCCTATTGAAACAATCTATAAAATGACAAATGGAAATAAATTCTGGGTACCCTGGTCGCTCACTTCTGAAATCAAATGAAAAGTTACTGAAGTCTTTAAAGTTAATTTATAAAAACAGGTAGAATTGGTTTAACAAATTAGTCAGTTTAGCACCCAGAATATTGCACGGAGCGGGGGTGGGGTGGGGTTTTGTCTAAAATAGCAGAGGAATGTTTTCAGCACCTTGGATAGCGCAACTCTGTGCGCATGGCTTCTGCCAACTAAAATATTTGCTGTTGTCATTCTATAATAAAGGAGAAAAGAAATCTGGGTCTCATTCGTCTTATATTTTTACACCCCCCCCAATTTTCAGAATAGTTACAGGTGATATTTCCTGGATTACATATAATTTACAACTTGGAGGTGGGTAGATGAGAATAAGGGACAATAATGATTTCCTCTATTATAGGTTCCAGTTTGCAAAGTTCCTCCTTCAGGTGGGATATCTACAATCGAAAGTGTTCATTTCCCGCCTCCCTCTTAGTTTCCTTAGGGGAATTGCTATTATTATTATTATTATTATTATTATTATTATTTAAACTCAAAGCTCATAGGTGCAGATCCCAGCGCATTGGCAGATCACCAAAGTTCAAAAGCTCTGAAAACAACAAACATAAGGGTGTTTTCCTGGAAGCTGGGAGAAGGTTATGTAAAAGAGCAAAACCACACCTGGAAGTTTAAGTGTGGCTTTTTTTTAAAGGTCACTCCTTACACCTTTATTCCTCTCTTTCCTGTTTTATGTATCATGTTGCGTTTTCCCCATTTATCTATATGGTTAATAGAAACTCATTAAGGGGTAATGAAATACTTGTCGATAGTGTGAGCTGGAGCAGAGGAATGAACTGGATTTAGCCGCCTGGGAGACAGAAAGGTTGCCTTCCCGGGAGGGAGAAGAGTCGCATCCGGCGGACAATAATACCAGGCTTGCTTTTGAAGCATTTCGGTTGGGAATGTGGCTAAACTGGTGGGAGATAGGCCCTGCTAGTGCGCTGGGATGCTGTCTAGGGAGAGAAGGAGCTCAAGGAGCCGCGGAACTCACCGTCGCGCCGCGCAGTATCCCTGCAGAGAAGAGAACACCTGCTCCCTGGGCCCAGGCCCTCCCGCCGGTCCCTGGCTTCGGTCCCTGAGCCCGAGTCCCGCGTACCTGCACTCGGGACTCGGTCAGCCCGATACGCAGAGCCAGCTCTTCGCGCATGAAGATATCGGGATAGTGAGTCTTGGCGAAGCTCCTCTCCAACTCGTTGAGCTGTGCAGGGGTGAAGCGCGTCCGATGGCGCTTCTGCTTCTGTTGGCCCTGCTGCTGACCGGCCTGGCTGGGGTTGGGGCCGCCCTGGGGTCCCGGCTGCTTGTCTGGGTCTTTGGCGCTCACCGCCAGCGAAGCAGGAGTAGAGCCCACGGTGGTGATGTCCTCCCCAGGCAGCAGAGTGGTTCCCTCGACTGGGTCGGAGTTGGGCGCCAGGTCCCCTGGATGGCCCCCGGGGTCGGAGCCCCCCACGCCCAGCCTACACTTCACCGCCTCCCGGTGGCCCAGAAGCTCGGCGGCATCTTTCATACCTGAGGAGGCAAGAGGATCTGGGTCACTACTTTCCTGGGGGGCTAGGAGCGTCAGGCTTCCGGGTGTGGTTCTCAGGCCCCATCCTCTGCTCCCTCAGCGCCCGCGCAGGTCCCGGGGCCCGAAGCTCCTGGTGCTCAACCGGGTTTCCCAGGATTTGGACAACTCTCTAGGCCCTTTTCCTTTTCTTCACGGCCAGCTCCTGTCATGCACCGCAAAGGTTTTCGTCTCTCCGGCAAACACTCCTAGGCCCGGCCCTGAAACGTATTCCTGAGTCCCTTTCATAAGCTGAACCCCCTGATGCCCCAAGAAACCCGAGAGCAAATCTCGCGCCAGGGATGCGGGAGAGAAAGAAAGAAAATTAAGAGCTCCTTTGTGGCTGTCCCACCTGTACTTAGACAAGCTAACGAACTCTCCGGCCGGATTCCCTCTCACTTTCGGAAGATGAATAAGTCCCTCCAAGCCTTCCACCCCCCAAAATAAAGTCAAATCAGCTCCGCCTCCCCCCTCAAATCAGAGAAAGTGTTTGGGAAATGGAGTCACATCCATCACTAAAGCTTCCCAAACCAGAAGCCCAGATAGCATTAAAGAAACTCGAGTAAACTCTACAACCATAACAATGAATCAAACTTTAGAGAATTCAACTTTTTCTTCCGGAGAAATAAAGGACGCCTTCCTCTCAGCCACAGGCAACGCCAAGTCCCCGGGTGAAGGCAGGGGCGCCTGGGAGAGTGCGCTGGGCTTTTCTTCTCAACCAGCCATTTAGCAAATCCACCTCCAATCCCGCAGCTTCTCCTTCACGCCAGATAGTTTTTTAAAAAACATATTTAACCACACTTAAAGGCGAAAGTTAGGAGAGAGAAGGAAAAAAAGAGGTAAAAGAAAGTCTAAATCAAAGCAAGAAAGAAAAAGAGAAACACCTCCAAACAAATTTCCATGGGATAGATCTCCTTTCAAAAAAAAACAAAGAGGAGGGAAGCAGAAAAAATAAGAAAACAAAAAAAGTAACAGCGTTCTCCAACTCCTTTTTTTGGATCTACATATTCCATAGATTTTTTTTTTAAAGACGATGTTAAATCAAATTAAACTTTAATACAGCACAATTACTTTTCAAGAAATTAGTCCATTTAGGGCGCATTAAGGTAAAATAAGGAACAAATTGACAATTTCCTGCCCCGGCTTCTCCTGGCTGCCCGGGTGAGAGGCGCTCACTCACCTAGCCTGGCGTCCAGGAGGTCGGCGTGAGACAGCATCGCGCACCGCTCCAGGGCGAAAGCTGTTCCCCCCCAAATTTTAGCGGCTTTAAGTTATTTAAAATAGATATAAGCTATAAGCTATACGATATAGATATATATAGATCACCTAAATGAAAGAAAATTCGGTTTGTGGTTAAAAAGGGGGCTTCTTGCATTATAATGTCCTTTAGAGAGACGGGGAGGTGCTTAACAGTTGAATGAACCCGTGAGCAGCTCGGCGAGGGGACCAATCAGGAGGGCAGCCTGCAAATGTCAGCGCCCGGAGAGTCCCCCACTCCGCCCGCCCGCCCGCCCGCCTGCGCCTGCCCGGAGGAGGTGGCGGCCGCAGCCCTGGCAGCTCCAGCCCCCGAACAGCAGCTAAAGCTGCAGCGGCCACCTTGGTCTCGCCCAGGGCTTCTGGCCGGGAGCCTCGGTCAGTTCCTCTCTGAGATTTTCTCCACGCACAGCTTCCCCTCTCTTTGTCCTGCCTTACTCGCTTTTCAGCCTCAGCTCAGTGTTTCAGAGCTAGAATCTTCCTGGAACTGGGGGCCGTGGGGGTACCAGAGGAGGGCATGACCTCCGCATGACCCAAGAGTCTCCCCCACCCTAGAGGTCTGGGCGACACCGGCCTGCTGTAGTCAAGCCTAGCACTACAGGGGCGCGCCGCGGCCTCCAGAAGCTGCTGCTGCTCTGCAGGCCTCGGTTAGTTGGTGACCCAGCTGCCCCGGCTGAGAGCCAGGGCCTAAGAGCCCTGATCCCACCGCAGGCCTAGAGAGTAGTAGCTGGCCCTGCTCTGCCAGTCCCGACTGTTGGCTTCGGGAAGTGTGCTTAGGAGCGCTCCACACCCTCCTCGACAGACTGCCTTCCAGGCCCAGCGGCTCCGCCGGGCCTAAGCGCTCATCCTGGTCCCCAACCCGCTCTTTCAGTCAAAGTTTCTAAGTTCACTTGGGCTCCCAACTCCACTTAAGGCTGTAAATAAAGTTAAATGCTCTTTATTTTCCTCTTGAATATGTTAAACTACTTGAACAATTTAAAGTGCTTTGCACAAGTGAAGCGAACCATCTCTAATGTTCTGATTTTTCAGAGCCAGCCAACAACAAAGTTTAGATTAGTAATATATTTCTAACCAGAGTAATTTTCAAGATCATTAGGCATTTATGTAATTAGTGCCAAATCTATAAGCTTTTATTACGATTATTAGAGTAAAATCAGTATAAATTTGTACTAATTTACTACTGTTTAGACTTGGCTGTCAAGCCCAGAGGTTCTTATTGTAAATGATAACTAAGGAAATTAAGTGCAAAATTCTGTGCCATTTCTGATGTGCTCCTAAACAATCCGTTTCAATTGTATTTGTAGCAGAACATAATGCCCTTTTAAAGTTCTTTGACTTGTATTTTTATTTGCAACATAAGAAAAATGCCCTCTACCCAATGCAGAATGAAAACTGATACTTACTACCCCAACTTGATTAACATTGATTTTTAATTCGAGAGTGATGCAATTAAGATTATTCATTTAGTGCAAATAAAGCTTCCACAAAACGGTGGCCGTATGAAGTCTGTTTTAAATAATACCGAACAAATGGCTTTTTTTGTTCGCCGCCCAATTGACTTACACAAAACATTGGAAATGCTGCCTAAGAGCAGATGTGAGAGGAAGTGTGTGCGTGTGTGTGTGTGTGTGTGTGTGTGTGTGTGTGTGCCCTTTACTCTGTGTGTGTGTGACAGGGACGAACAAGGAGACAAAGGAGGCAGCGATGAAGCAACACTGGGGGTAGTTTTGTTTCCTATTTCGTCCCTTCTGCAGCCTTTTCAACTCCTCCCTTGCACATACTAGTGTGCGCGCGCATTCGTGCACACACTTGTGTGAGTGCAGGGCACCAGCTCTACGGGTGCATCGGTGCATCGAGGCGGTGAAGACCGCTTACCCGGAAGCTCCGGACCTGGCGCGGCTTCAGCGCCGCTGCTGCTGCTGCTGCCAAAGCGGCCTAGGTGGAACCAGGCGCTGAAGCCGGGGATGCGCGCTTGGCGGAGCCTGGGCGACTGCTGCGCATCTGGGAACCTGGGGAGCTTTCCTCAGCGACTGGTGCCCTTTCAAGAAGGCCTTTGCTTGGAAGGAAAATTCCAAGAGCAAAACCTAAACAGAGCTATTCTGATGACAGCTTGATTTTCTCTAAACAACCCCCCCCCCCAATTTAAAGCTGAAGGGCGGGCACCCAGAGCAGGAGACAGGACTGGACCGACAGGACAGGCAGCCCCAGCTGGGGATGTGCGTGCTCAGGACCCAGCCCTATAGCACACACCTGGGACCCGAAGCCGGTTTCAACCCACCCAGGTGTGGCTTTGGGGTATCCAGGCCAGAAAGCAGGCAGGGGTATGGTAAAGTGGCTCAGGAAGGGACAAGAAAGCCAGGTATCAGACTGCTGGCCCAGACTGGTCCTCGGAGGCGGGTACTGCTGCGGCGGCGTCTAAAGGACCCTCAGGGGAATGACTAGCACTACTTGGAAAGAGGAGGCCGCGAGCCTCCACCAGTGTGTTCACTGTTCTCCGAGTCCCACAAGCAGCCTCCGGCTCAGCCGCAGTCAGTGCGGCGCGTCCTCCCACGCGCACTCGCTCGTATATTCTGTTTTGTTGTATCTTTTCAGGTCGATAAATAAATGTGTAATAGTTAATGTGAAGACACATCAGAGTAATAACAATGGGACGAAATCAAAGGATTATCCATCTCTGTTAGTAACCGCTGAATAACAATGCTGCGGCGTGATTGATAGCCCGCTTCATTTTATGACTTTTCTATTGGTCTTGATTTTTATAGCAGTATAAACAAACTAAATCATTTCTTCCAAGACTTCAGAGCATAAGCATTCAGAAAGGGGGGGGGGGAGAAGAGGAGAGAGGAAAGGGGGAAAAAGAAAAGAAAGGGAAATCTGAGAGTGGGAGGGGGACCTGGCGGCGTGGGGGGCGTCGAGGAGAGGAGTGAGCCAGCTGGAGCTGGGGCTGGAGCCGGGAGCCGGCAGCCAGCAGGCGCGCGGAGGGAAATGACAATAGTCAGGAGGTAAAACGCGCGCCCCCACGCCTGGTTCTCTCCGCAGCTCCTTTTGGCCAATATCTGAATCCACCTGGGCAGCGTCTGACATGTATTTACCAGAGTTTTATTCCCCATCATCTTCCCACGTTCCTGGGGCAGCCGGGAAAGTGCCGGTCGGGCCCATCGCAGTTGATAATTCAAAGCATTTCCCATATGATCATGGGAACTGAAGTCCCTAACCAGCCGAGGCTTTAGCACGCTGGCCCCCAAATCTTCGGAATGACAAGAATGTCTTCAGAAATCACTTCAAAGCAAAGTAAAAGGATTTTCTATGACGGATCCAGTGATTTTTTCCTCAATAAATAGGTTTTAGATTGTTACACACACGTAGACATGGAACAAAGGGAACGACCAGAAAATATATTGGTTACCCCTAATAAAATTTATTTAGACAGTTTGCTTCTCATAAAAAATAGAGATTGAATTTTGTACAAGAGCCTGCCAAGGGGCGAGGCACAGGGAAATCTTTTTTTTTTTTTTTTTTTCTTTCTGTTTTTCCTCCCTTCTTTTTAACGAAGCACAAAGACCATTTAAAGGCCAGGGAACTGGTTCGTGAGGCCCGCCGGGAGCTCGAAGACCCAGCAGAACTTGGTAGCTTGGAGGGAAGTCGGCTTTGTGGGGAGAGATGTGTCTTTAAAACACAAAACCTTACAGCCAACCGTGTAAATTACCAACACACCAACTACTTAAACAACCTCTCTCCTTCTGTTTTGCCAACCGGCTCCCTAGCAAGACTTAGAAATAAGATGTGGCTGCGATACTGGAGCGGAGAGAGGGAATGGGGTGAAAGACCAGGCAACAAGAGCCTTGAAGATGGATTTATGCTGATTAGGTTTGCAGTTCAGATTCCCTCTCTAATTGTGTTTCTCTTTCGTTGCAAATCCTTTGTACAGAGACAGAGAGAATAAAAATATATATGGGGTGGTCCAGGAAAAACTGGGTAGGTGCTCAGAGCCCTAATTGCTTCTTTTCCCACTTACAGAAATCTCGGGTGTTTATTAAATGTAACTTTGAGCTTCGGGTTGTTTGTAAACCGCTTTCTGTTTTGTACAGACAGTGGGCTGAAATATGGTGAGTTATTATTCACATTCCTGCTATTAAATGCTGAATTGTAACATTGTTCCCTTTAATGAGAAGCGCCTCCCTCAATAATTAACGATCTCACATTTTCCTATTTTCTTGCCTGATGAAAAGAATCAATTTTAATTCGTGGTAAATTACAGCCATGCTTTTGGGTATTATTTGCTTACAGAAAACAAATCAAGAGACTTGAACACTCCTGTTTACTTTGCAGATATTCAGTAGCCCAAACGCAAGGGCGCAGCATATCAGATTGCTCAGGCCTACCTGAGAAAAGATTAGAGAGCAGAAGACAGGGGTCGGGGCAGGGGTGGGGGGCGCTCTGGAGTCCAAAGCCTTTGCAACAATGGTGACCAGACTTCTCACACGCCAAGCCATCCATGGGCGGGCGTCAGGACCGCTGCTCCCCCAGCCCCCACCCTCATCATTGGAAAGGTCCCTAGATCGCATATGGCCACCCTGGAATTTGGGGTTGCTCCATGAATGGCTTATTTGTGGGAGTGGGTGAGTGGAAGGAAGGAGATCTGGGAGGGTGGCCGAATCTCTCCAAATAGGTGCTGGGTGCTATCACGCTTCCCTGCATGGCATGAAAGAACTCTAGAAGTCCCTAGCCAAAAAGACCACAGCCAAAGAAGCTTCCGCTGAGTGGCCTTGCCAGTCCGCTGGAAACGCGGCCTCGGCTTCTGGCCGGGGCTCTCGGGGATGGACAACCGACTTTACCTAGAAGTCAAACCCTACTGGGCCCAGCCCACACCTCCCAGACTTGCCTGGCCCTGGAGCAGGACCCCGGGTCTGAACTCACTGGGCCTGCTGTGTTGCTTCCAGTTAGAGATGCCTAGGCCTACAGCTGCAAATATCTGTCTACAGGACGGGCCCCTACCTTCTCCAGCCCAACACAGAACAGGGCGTGTGTTGTGTATGACCCGTGTGCTTGCCTGCATGCATTTGTGAGCAGTGCGGATCCATTGCCTGATCACCTCCATGCTCAGGTCGTGCTAAGTGGGGGGTGGGGGTGGGGTGGCAGCAAATATACCCCAAACTGACCTCATAACCAGTCCTCGGGGACAATACAAGGGAAGATGATAGATAGATAGATAGATAGATAGATAGATAGATAGATAGATAGATAGGATTTTTTTTCTTGAAATACTTTCACACTCACTTTTACAAACTACATCCACCTGTGTGACGCTTTTTGGGCACCTGGGCCAGACCCCTCCTTATTTCTTTCTCTCCTCTTTCCGCACTCAGTGCAGAAACCAGGACACAAAACAATGACGATTCAGTACCCGCCCCTGAATGCGTTTCCTAGCTTCCTTTTATTGCCTTTCGCCCTGTAATTTTAATGGGGCCAATTAGCCACACGGAGCGTAATAAGTGGCATACAGATTTTGTTTGCATGTATTAAGTTCGTTGCTTTTCTTATTTTTATTTACTCAGGATAAATAATAATATATCAGTTATTCAGTTAGGTGACAAGGCTAGTAATTGGAATAAAAAGAAAAAAGTCTCATCCTTATCTCTTTCTATAACTAGATATAGAGCTAATAAGACTGCATCAATCTTATCTAGCAAATAAATAAAATAGACAAACAAACAAATTTGCCTCCAACAAGTTAATGTGGTGTATCTGAGTGGAAAGTAGATATTTTCACGCATTCTGGAGATGAGGAGTGACTTTTAATAAAATCACAAGAAAAACAAATGTAATTCTGTAAGCCATTTCTTGGAACCCCCAGCACGCGCCCCCTCCCCAGCTCGCTTCCGGCCCCCTCTACCAGGAGCAAGCTTTCTTGAATGTGGTTCTAGATTTAGAAAGATGCTGGCTCCGCTTCCCGGGTACTTTACTCGTCTGGGGTGGGATCGGAAGGGAGACAGGATCCTACAGGTAATCAGCCTCTGCAAGTAGGATTTTTCTCTTTCCCCCGCTTTCCCTCGGCCTTTATATCCCTGTTCTCGCGCCTGTTTACTTCTCTTCCACTCTTTCTTCCATTTGGCTTGCTCCGCTCCTCTCTCCTCTCCTCCTTTTTCGTCCTCTGCACCCTTCTTTCTTTCCACTCTCCGTCCTTTTCTCTGCCCTCGCCTCTCCTCCCTCTGTCCTTCCCTCTCTTCTTTCTTCTCCCTCCCCCCTCTTTCCCCTCTGCTCCCCTTCCCTGTCCCTTGTCCCCCCTCCCTACAGCCCAAGTGCAGCTAATTCCGGGCGTCTATATTCACTCAATTAGAGAAATCTACAGAGAAGATCGATCTTCCATCTGCAGACATGCCAGCTTAACAAATTAGATTCTTGTTTCGTGCAGGTGATTTGGTGACAGTTGGGGAATTAGAAGTAATAAGTTGTTGTGTTTGAGCCCAGGCCCCCGCCCCCCGCCGTCGCCCCTCCCCGCCCGCAGCCCCGCGGCCGCGCCCGCCGCCCCGGCACCCCCGCCGCCCCGCCGGCCGGCGGCCGCCGCCGCCGCCGCATCCCCCGCCGTAATTAGTGCTGCTGCCCTCCATGTGGGCTCGATTAAACCGT
This sequence comes from Rhizomys pruinosus, assembly GCA_009823505.1. Classification (NCBI taxonomy): domain Eukaryota; kingdom Metazoa; phylum Chordata; class Mammalia; order Rodentia; family Spalacidae; genus Rhizomys; species Rhizomys pruinosus. The sequence continues at coordinate 2,988,652 of VZQC01014413.1, read as the reverse complement.
GATTTAGCCGAAAGAAATATAATTATGGCTGCAAATAAAATAATCAGCATTGAAGAGCGATTTCCTTAATGAGATGGAGCGGTTGCACGTCACGGAGTAAAGGGGTCTCATTAAGAGGTGGTAATGAGGCTTGGGTGGATGGTGCAGTTACAAAATAGCCCAAGTCCTCGGCAGGCCTGGCCGGCACTCCCGAAGTGGCCACAGCCTCGCTTTCACCAGGCCACCCGCGCCCACCCCGCCCGGCCCCTAGGGGGCGCTGCGTCCGCTGCCGCGCCGCTTTCCCCCGCAGCACCCGCAGCCCGGCGGGGCCCACAGGGCGGCTCCGGGCCAGCGGCAGTCCGAGACGCCCCGGCCACTCGTGTCCTTGCTCCAGGGCTACTGTCCGCAGACACCTTGGAGGACACTGCACGTGGGTGGAGCCCATGCGAGAGTCGGGCCTCTGCTGGGTGCAGTCCCGGAACTTACAGAGCAGCAGGAGGCCGGCCCTGAGGCACTGAGTTCAGCCATGGGGTACCCCAAAGCTGGGTGCACAGAGACACGCAGGGCAGCTCAGGTGCAGACCCTAGACTTAGCGCCCTGGCCTGGAGGGGCCGCGGGTGGGGGTGCAGGTGGGGTTCTCCCCAAGTCATTTTCCAAACTTTATTCAGGCACTGGGAAAATCACACTCCTTGTTTTAACTGTAGGGTTTTGTTTGTTTTTCAGTCAGACAAGTTATGCCAAACTTTCTTAACTAGGTTCCTCTGAACTTCCTGGTTCGTTAGCTTTGTAGCCCGGAATTCTTTCTTTTACATCCGTGTCCAGAAGTGGTGAAGCTCAGTATTTGTTTCTAATTGGACCTTTCGTCTTTTCTGGAGTTAAAGTGTCATCCACAGGAACCATTCTCAACTGGACAAGGAAAGAAACAGCATCCAGAGAAAGTGATTAACAGAAGCAGACACACCCCTTACTCATTCTGTGGGCTGCACACTGCGTTGACCGCTAGAACAGGCCTTTGGTCTAGTGAAGCTTGCAGTATGGCCTGCAAAGAGTTTTTCAGCCATGGTAGATGCTGGTTATCAGACATTTGCTCCCTGGGAGTCAGCAAGAAGTAGATCAGATTTGGGTTTATTTTGTTTGGGGTGTGGAGTGGGGCATGTGGGGCCTGTGTTATCTGCATGATAACTAACAGAGATAAACAACTGGAAAAAGAGGAAAGGTTTCAGGTGGACTCTGCTTCAAAGGGTTGGGTCCCTTGCTTTGGGGGTTCTGGTGGGCAGCAACGTCATGGCAGATGGCAGCAAGACTACTCACCTCACCAGGTCAGGAATCCAGCACAGAAAGAGGACACTGGATCCTGAGATCAAGATCCCTTTCAAAGGCATGCCCCTCACCTAAGTTTCTTTTATTAGGCGACACCTTCTGAAAGCTCCACCACCTCTCAAGAGCCCACAGGCTAGAGACTTTTATGTCTTTTTAAAACTCAGGGTCTTCTGCCTGCCATGTATTTGCTGCATCTCCAGCCCCAGTTTGTTTCACAGTATTCTTTTACTTTCTCCATCAGTGATTTATTTCTACCCAGAATTCTAGGGTCCTAGGAAGAGAGTAACTTTCTTGAGTTTTACCTGTTAATGGAGTGTGTTTCGTAGATTGTTCTTATTTTAAAGGGTGTTGCGAGGAGAGACGCTACGTGTAGATAAGTACTTTTCTATATCTATCTAGGGATGAGAGGCTTTCCCTAAGCCACTACTAACTACTGTCTTAATCACTCTTTCATCCTAAGCAAATATAGGTTGATTTTTAATCCAGGTCTATATTATCAGGAAATCTGCTTTGTGGAAGGACAGTGTCTCCCCCTAGAAACAGATTCCAGACAGCTGGCCTGAGCTTAGGAGACCCCCTTGCATAGTGGTGAGTCATGAATACGCAGACCTTACCCTGAGTGGAGGTGCGAGTGAAGAGTGAATTACCATTCATACTGTGATCACCGGGAGAGGAGAGTGATTAAAGTCTGCCTTAAACCCACTAAAGCTCCAAATCCAGAGCTTAAGCTAATTTTCTTATTCACTCCCCAAAGGCATTTTACACCCTGGAGCCTGAAAGCCTACAGCAGGGCCTTCTCCACCTCCCAAGTTGCTACCATGGAACCAGAGTCTTTCTACACACAAGATAGTTCTTTCTGGACGCTTTACTGTGTGGAAGAATGCTGACTTTTCCATATACATATACATTTTCCTGGCACAATCTCCCCCTCCCCCCACCAGCACCTGCACTAGAGAAAAGAATCTGTATTTCTTAAGACACATAGTTATGCTGTTATAAGCAGGACTCCCAAATTAGAGCAGCTTAGGTTAGAATGGATGGAATTTTACTTTCTCCCACATGGCAGGCCACACCAAGATTTCTAAGACTGCTTAGAGGGCTGCTCTGAAAGACTAGGAACCCAGCCTTTTTTTACTGATGCTCTGCTTCCTTTAATACTTGCCTATGGCCCAAGATGGCTGCTCCAGCTCCTGCCATCCCTCTGTATTTGGCGGAAAGGTTGATGGAGAAGGACACTCGTCCCTTTCTTTTAAGGTCATGGCTCAAAAATGTTTCTATTACTTTCTCTCACAGGACATTGATAGGAATTGACTCACATGGCCCTACGTAATGCAAATGAGACTGGAAACTGTTGCCTTTACCCAGACTATTTAAAACATGAGAGAGGAGGTACGGTGTTTCCTGCTGTGGAATAGACAGACTCCCATCTTCACCACGGCCCTTCTCACTCTTTCTTGGTATTTATACTGAAAGACTGGTGAGTGTTGAGGGAGGGAAGGAGTGTGGGGCAGAAGATGGATGTAGGCCCATTAGGAGCAGTGATGGTTGATCTTGTCTGCTTGATTCAACCGAGAGGATTAGTAAAGCACACTCTGGGTATACCTGCCAGGGAGTTTGTGGTGATGATTAACTAAAGGGAGACCTGGTCTTAATGTGGGAAGCACCATTTGGTGGACTTGGAGGCCCAGATGGAAGAGGAGGAAGAAGTGGCAACCTTGAATGCAGGCCTTCTCTGCTTCCTGCCTGCAGCAAGGTGAGCAACTTGGCTTCATCACATACTCTTGCTACTATAATGTTCTGCCTCAACTTGTCAAGCCCACATGGAAGGAACAAGCTGACAGTGGGTGGAAACTTTTCAAATAATGAACCAAAATAAAACATTTTCTCCTTTTAAGTTGTTCTCTCAGGTTTGTCATAGCAATGAAAAGTCCACCTAACATGGGAACCTAATGCATCATCCAGGGGACATAACGGCTGCTTACGCAAAAGGAGAGCAGTGGTTAGACTCTCCAAGAACTTCCTAGACAGCCCAGATTTCCTTCCAAATGTGGGAAGAGAGAGAGAGAGAGAGATCAATAATCCTACACACTGGTCTATTCATCCACTGGCCATGTTACAGTTTGAATATAAAGTGTCAACCAAGGCCCACGTATGTGTTGGGTACTTGGTCCCCAGCTTATGACATGGTTTGGGGAGGCTCTAGAAACTTTAGGAGGTGAGATCTAGCTGGAGAAAGTAGATTAGTGGGTCTTTGGGGGGTACCTTGCATCTGACATACTCTCTCCCCTCATCTCTTCTGCCATGATGTGAGAACCTCCCTAGTAGACACTCCCAGTACCATGATGCTCTGTCCAACTATATGTAGTAAACAGCCATGGAGTAAGCCCTCTGAAGCCATGAGCCAAAAATAAGTTCTTCCCTTTAGTTGCCACAAAAGTAAGGAAGGAAGGATGATCATTCATTCATTCGTTCACTTCATTCATTCATTTACCAAGTTGCTATTGAGCCCTGGCTATAAGAAAAACATAGGGCTGGAGTGTATGGATATATAATAGTGTGGCCATGCTGTTACATTTGATAAAGACAGATAGCAGAGAAAAATGTGACTACAATGTGTACGACATGGGTGCACAAACCTGCATGCAGACAGTACATTGATACATATACAGAAATAAATAAAATTAAAAAAATTTCCTCAGGCTTTAAGATGATAACTTGGAGAAAACGAGGAGGCTGGGCAATGATGTCATGGTTGAGACATGAAGGATGCACAGGAGACATCCAGAGCACCAAAGATGCACGGGAAAAGGACAGACCACCGAGGATGCATGGGAGATGGCCAGAGCACCAAGGATGCACAGAGATGGCCAGAGCACCAAGGATGCATGGAGACAGCCAGAGCACCAAGGATGCACGGGAAATGGCCAAACCAGAGCACCAAGGATGCACGGGAGATGGCCAGAGCACCAAGGATGCACGGGAGATGGCCAGAGCACCACGGATGCACAGGAGACGGTCAGAGCACCAAGGATGCACGGGAGATGGCCAGACCACCAAGGATGCACGGGAGATGGCCAGAGCACCGAGGATGCACGGGAGATGGCCAGAGCACTGAGGATGCACGGGAGACGGCCAGAGCACCGAGGATGCACGGGAGACGGCCAGAGCACCAAGGCCAAATGGGGACAGTGTCCCTATAAAGGAATTCTTTTTGCCAGGCATGGTGACTCATGCCTGTAATCCTAGCATTCAGGAGGCCGAGACAGGAGGATTGCCATGAGTTAGAGGCCAGCTTGGGCTACATACTGAAATCCTGTCTCCAGTCAAACAAACAAAAAGAAAAATAAAAGAATTCTCAGCCAAGCAGAAGATCGTGGTAGGTGGGAGGCAGAGGCAGGTGGGAGGCAGAGGCAGGTGGATCTCTGTGAGATAGAGGCCAACCAGGTCTACATATGCCAGTTGAGGCTCCAGGGAGACCCTGATTCAAATAACCAAACAACAAAGAAAGAGTTCTCTCTAAGTCCTAATTTTCTTCATGGCTAAATGTCAACCTGGGCTATGAAGTCTAGAACCCTGGAATGACTTAGTTCATGATGTCCATTTAAAGAAAATAATAGCCGGGCGTGGTGGCACACGCCTTTAATCCTAGCACTTGGGAGGCAGAGGCAGGCGGATCTTTGAGTTCAAGGCCAGCCTGGTCTACAGAGTGAGGTCCAGGCCAGCTGAGGCTACAGGGAGACCCTGTCTCAAAAAGACCAAAAAAAAAAATAAATAAATAAATAAAAATAAAGAAAATAAAAAAGGAGGGGGCTGGAGAGATGGCCTAGTGGTTAAGAGCGCCGACTGCTCTTACAGAGGACCCGGGTTCGATCCCCAGCACCCACATGGTGGCCGAGAACCGTCTGAAACTCCAATTCCAGGAGAACTCCAGTTCCAGGGGAATCCAACCAACACCCTCTTCTGACCTCCGCAGCATTGCACAACACGGGTGCACAAACTTGCATGCAGACAGTACATTCATACACATACAGAAATAAATAAAATTAATAAAAAAAGAAAATAAAAATACTTTTAAAAGTTCATTTCAAGTTAACTCAATAAGCATCTTAGATTGTGAGCCAAATTCCCCACCCAAAGATAAGAGCTCATGATACTACTGAATAGGGAACAAATCATAAAATTGAAGTTGTTGAATTTTGGCAAATGCAAAGTCGTTCTCTATGAGGTCAGACTAGAACAGAGATTTGACAGAGAAAGCTGGGCTGAAGGGTGACACCATTAAAACCTATGTAAAGTGGGGGCTGGAGAAATGGTTCAGCAGTTGAGAGCACTCTTACACAGGACCCAAGTTCAGTTCCCAGCACCCACATGGTGGTTAACAATCATCCATAACTCCAATTCCAGAGCATATGATGCCCTTTTATGTCCTCCGTGGGCATTGCATCCATGAGTACACTTACATACATTTAGGCAACACACTCATACACATAAAATAAAAGTAACATAAAGCAAAAAAATTAAAACCCTATATAGGGTGATAAAGGACAACTTTTCTTCTTTATTGAAGACAGAAGAAAATGAAGAAGAAGAAAGAGGAGGAAGAGGAGGAGGAGGAGAAGGAGAGGAAGAGGAGGGAAGGAGGAAAGGAAGGAAGAAAGGAAGGGATAGAAGAGAAGAGAAGTCCTTTATGTCAGGGAAAGTGAATCTGTGGAATTCATTCTCTCCAAGAGGTAGTACAATTATGATGATAGGTATTGGGATGCATATTCCAGATCTATAAAATCGACAGCAACCATAACAATAATCAACAGTAAAAACAGGATTTTTCTCTCTCTTGTGTCACAGTCCAAGTTGAGAAATCCAGGGCTGTGAGGGTAGTTCTACAGTATCATGGACTTAGCCCCTTCTATCTTGTGTCTACTAAAGTATCTCCAAGCTAAGTCCAGTAGATCCAGAAGGGTTTGCCACAGTTTCTTCCTGCCACATTCTACCAGCAGGAAGAAACAACCAAGAATAGCTGCTTTCCTTTAAAAGCACAATCCAAGACAGGGCTTATAGTCCCAACCCTGAAGAGCTGGAGGCAGGAGTTCCAGGACAATCTCAGCTACGCAGTGAGCTTGAAGCCATCCTAGACTACATAAGACCCTCTCTCAAAAAATATAAATAAATAGCAGCAGCATGACCCAGAAGCTGTACACCTCACGTCTCAGTTCTACTGACTGGAACTTGGTCAAATAATCACCCAGGTGCAAGGAAGTTTGGGAAATTACCTTTATCCTGGAAAGTCATTTTCTACAATTGTCACAATAGAGGTTTCTTTCACTGATGGAGAAGGGGAGAACTGGTGTCAGAGTCCCCCAGCAGGCTTGGTGCCTGATGTATCCATTTCCTACTCTGAGCTGCACTTGAGAGGAAGTTTCCCGGAGTATGTACAGAGGCTGGTGATTGGTGGAAACCTCTGAAGTTCCACCCTCTTGTTCCAGTTCCAGTTCCACTTCAGTTCCTCTTGGTACCCAGCTGCTGCTACCTCCTCAAATATTCTGGCTAAAGCAAGATCTGTCTTTCCTGGGTTTTCCTTAGCCAAGGAAAAATGGAGTTTATATAGAGCCCACTATATATAGAAGTGAAGAGGGCAAAGAAGGTCAACACAGAAAAAGCAGGACATCCTTGGATTTCCCAGGTTACAAAGCCCATGGTATCTCTCAACTCATCCTTACTCTTGTCTAGATGGATTTGCCAAGCTGCTTGGGGATCCTGACCATGGCCCACATTCCCTGGTTTCCTGAATTGCTTCTGCATGGAGGATACTTGTTTTAACACCCACCTGTGGAGAACTTCCTGAAGTATTGCCCTAACCCTAGGTAAGAAGGAACCCCTGCCCTAGAGGGTTTTAGATGGCTGCAGTTAGACTTTCTGCAGTAGCAACCTGCTCAGAATTCCTTGTTTAGCAGTCGTGCTCCCACATCTTGGGCCTATCCCTAAGGGGCAACTATTTATGGGATGTGGGTAGAGCTTGAACAGGTGATCAAGGGTGGTCATATATAAGTGTGTTCTGTCTCTTACTGGGCTGGATGTGCCTAGTGAATGGAAACAGAAGGGGCAAGTCTGGAGCTGGAGATCAATCAGTCTCCTAAAATGATGAGTTTGACCTTAAACTTTAAGATTGTTCAAAAGACCATATTGGTGCTTTGTTTTAGCATCAGATGCTTATAAATCCAGTATTTGGGAGTCTGCAGCAGGAGGATTGTGAGTTTGAGCTACATAGTAAGAAAAAGAAGAAAGGAAAAAAGGAGAAAATTGTATTTACCAGTTTATTGACATATTTAGACAACTAAACCATAATCTCAGTACTTGGGAGGTAGATGCAGGAGGATCAGGAAATCAAGATCACCTTTGGCTTACGTAGTGAATTCAAGGCTGGCCTCAAAAAAAATTAGACATCAATTATGTGAACATCAATTATGTGAACATCAATTTGAACTTTTTTGGAGACAGAATCTCTCTGTGGATCCAACTTGTCTAGAGCTCACTACATAGACCAGGATGGCCTCAATCTCACAGAGATCTACCTGCCTCTGTTTCTCGAGAGAGCTGGGATTAAATGCATGCCATACCTATTTGGACTCTTGCTCCAACTCCTGAAAACTGGGAGTTTGTAGCTGGGTGGGCCTGGCTGTGTTGCATTTGTTTTGTGATCCTCAACAACATTCTATGTAAGAGTCTCTGCTCCAGCCTTTGTTTCTCATATGGCCAATCAGACTATAAAGGAAGGCCCTTCCTCCTCCAGTAGTGCTCTCTCTCTCTCTCTCTCTCTCTCTCTCTCTCTCTCTCTCTCTCACACACACACACATACACACACACACTCATCAAAAGAGCCCCTCCTAGCAGACCTTCTCTAAATGACCTTCAGACCTTCAAAGTGGGGAGGACTTTAGTCCCTGTACCCTGAGGTTGAGACCACACTCTACAGACTTTACATGGAATTCTTAGAGTGAGGGCTATTTGACTGTCAGATCCTGCTATATGTAATTCCCATCCATTCAGGTACAGGTCTCCATGTCCTGGCTGAGAAGATATCCTACTGTATGACAGTTATTCTGGAAACAGGATGGCAAGTCCTGGGAGCCTCATGCTAACCCGTGGGCAACAAGGTCAAGTTCTACCCAGGCCTGATGCTGATACCTCACAAGTTCCCACACAGCAGGCACACCCTGCTCTCCCAGGAAAGTGCCTGGAAACCCTTGAGGTGCTGCTTGGCACGAAGTAGCTGCTCCTCAGGGGGCAGGGACGTGCCAAGGCTGAGTCCTTGGAGATTCTCACAGTCCCCGTTTTCAATTTGGGCTTTGTAGCTAAAGAGGTAAATTGAGAATATTGATCAGCTCATCAGTTCACAATTAGGCTGTTCTTTTTCCCCCATCTGAAATTTGGTGCAGTGCTTGTGGTAGGAGTGGTGACTTTGTGTGGCCTCCCAGGCCACATTTAGGTTACCACATGGCCGTTTATGAGGGAGGGACCCGTGATTAGTCTTTTTGTCATTCTTTCTCGCCCATCCATGGCCATTGAATTTTGATTATTCACATGAGGAAATGGTATAAAGTAGGCAGAACTGCAAATGAGGAACCAGCTGGGTGAGGATTTCCCTCAACGCTGGATCCGAGGTGTTGAAGGATGCCAGGATCTCTATCTTCCCGGGAGGGGGAGTCAAGGGTCTGAAGAGAGTGAAGACTGTTCAACTCAGGAAAAGACTAAAGGCCCAAATTGAGGAGGAGGCAAAGATGGTGGTAGGATAAAGAAGTGGCACCATACCTGATTTTGTCATGTTTCTTCTTTTCATTTTCTTTTTATTTACTTACATTTGTTCATTTATTTTGTGTGTGTGTGTGTGTGCGTGTGTGTGTGTGTGTATGTGTGTGTGCAGTTGTGTGCGTGCATGTGTGTACCATAGTGGCGTGTGGAGGGAAGAGGACAGCTTGCAGGAGGAGCTGCTCCTCTCCTCCCAGCCTGTGGGTTCCAGGGATTGAACTCAGGTCACCAAGCTTGGCAGCAAGCACCTTTACCTGGTGACTCATCTTGCCAAACCCTCATTTTTATTACTTTTTCAGTAGTGGGACTTGAACTCGGGTCCTCATGTATGATAGGCAAGTGGTCTCTCTACCATGGAATTTCATCCCCAGCCTTAGGCCATATTGTGACAGAACACCACACCTGCCACTTGGTTTCCAGATTTTTGAGGCCACATGACATATAATGACACACAATTTTCTGTCCTGTTATTGGTAAGAATTAATCTCTCTCTCTCTCTCTCTCTCTCTCTCTCTCTCTCTCTCTGTCTCTGTCTCTCTCTCTCTCTCTCTCTCCCTCCTTCCCTCCCCTCCCCTGGTCAGCGAGTGCCAGCCTTCCCTGACCTCTGTCTGTTCCCTTTCTCCCCAGCGCTCTTCATCCACTCTTCGCACAGTAGGCTTCTCCCAGCTTCAGACCCCAGTTTCAGTCTGGCCTCCTCAAGGCCTCCCTCATTTCTCCCCATGTTAGTGCTCTGCCTGCGGCCCCACAGCCCCTCCTAGAGTTCCTTTTGACAGCTTACTTATAGTCTGCCTCTCTTGCTACAAGGTAAGTTCCCCAAGGACAGGACACGGCTCTCTTATGCACAGAATGCAACAGACTCTCAGAAAATATTCATCCATTTGTTCAAGGCAAAGAAGCTGAAGTCATCCTTCAGTGATCCCAACATCCAATCCAATAGCAAACCTTGGTGTTGCTTTCAAAATCCATCCCAAGATCTGCCCATTTCTCCCGGGTGGGAGCCACTGCCACCGCACTTGGATAATTCCTTCTTCTCTCTCCTGCCTCGGCCCCACTGCGTTCCAAGCTATCTGTAGCAGTGCACTTGCAAGGGCAGCATTGTCGGCCTACATGCAAAGCTTCTTGTCTTCTCACCACACTAGCAAATTCCAAGCCCTTTCCCAGGCTGCCTCCAAATACTCTCTGATTCTCTCTTGTCATTCCAGACAACACCTGTCATCCCAGTGAGGCCCTGTGGACTCTGCACTGGCTTCTCTTCCTTCCCAAAATGCTCCATGGTGCCTCCCCTCACTATCCATTCCTTGAGGCCTCCCATCATGAGCCTGCTTGACAAGATCCTACCTGCTCGGCCACAGTCCACCCTCAGAAGAGTTTCCTTTTTCTTTTAAGTATGTTTATGTATAGACACATTTATGACTTATGGTGGGTATCCAAAGAACGTCACTTTTGTGAATAAATAATTATGTGGTCCAGAATTATAAAAGAGAAGGTCATATAGTGAAAATCTCCCCCTGGTCCCTGTCCCAAAGCTAGCCAGCTCCTGTGTGCATGCTCCCTGATACAGTTTAAGCACATACAAACAGGCATGTGTGTGTACCTATATTACTTTAAAATTTTTGTTTGTTCTGGTGATCCATTCTACTTCTAGGAACTTGTTCTCCTGGTGTATTTATATAATTGTGAAGTGACACAGTATGTCGTTTTGGGGTGCTATGGTTCGAACCCAGGGGTTTCACACATGCTAGGCAAGTGCTCTAATACTGACCTACATCCCCAACCCAGAGCACTGTTTTTCACAGGCCCAAGCTAGCTTCAAAGTCATGATTCTCTGCCCGTCTTCCCTTGGTTGGGATCACAGGCATGTATCACCACACTCAGCTCTTAATTAATTCTCTCTTTTTCCCTTCCTTCCTTCCTTCCTTCCTTCCTTCCTTCCTTCCTTCCTTCCTTCCTTCTTTGTTTCCTTCCTTCTGCTTAACATAATTTTTTGGTCTTTTTGAGACAGGGTCTCCCTGTAGCCCCAGCTGGCTTAGAACTCACTATGTCGACCAGGCTGGCCTTGAACTCAGAGAGATGGGCCTGCCTCTGCTTCCTGAGTGTTGCTCTGCTTCCTGAGTGTTGGGATGAAAGACATGTGCCACCATGCCTGGCATTAACATGATTTTTGCTTAGCATGATTCAAGATCATTTCCCATAAGTATGTAGTTTTATCACTCTACATCCATTTATAACACCCCCAAATCCCCTATTGATGAACATACAGGTTGTTTCCAATTTTTTACTATGAAAAACAGTGCTCTGGGTTGGGGTGCTATGGTTTGAACCCAGGGGTTTCACACATTAGGCCTTGCAAACCATAGCACCCCAAAACAACATACTGTGTCATTTCACAATTATACAAATATACCAGGAGAACAAGTTCCTAGGAGTGGACTGGATCACCAGAACAAAGTGTTTGCGGTAAATGCCATCCATAAAATCTATGTCTGCATAGATGTCTGTCAGCAGCATACTAGGATGTTTATTCTTCATGGTTGTCTGACCAACCAAAGTGTGCTCTCAACTTTGGAACCTTTCCCAATCTGATGAGCAAAACATGTCCTAGCATATTTTTAGTATGTGTTCTATTACTATTGTTGCAAGTGAGAGTTAGTATGTTTGTATGGTTAAGAATCACTAGTATTTCCTTTTTTCTTGCTGAAATCAGTTTACATTAGAAAAAGTAACAGACACATGCTGAAAGAGAAGAGGAACTGGCTAGGAGGATACCTTAAAAAAATGGTAAAAATTGGCCGGGTGTGGTGGCACACGCCTTTAGTCCTAGCACTTGGGAGGCAGAGGCAGGTGGATCTTTGTGAGTTCAAGGCCAGCCTGGTCTACAGAGTGAGTTCCAGGACAGCTGGGCTACAGGGAGACACTGTCTCAAAAAAAAAAAAAAAATGGTAAAAATTTAGGAGCCACGCAGCGGTTCACGTGTAAGCAATTCAAGTACAGCATTCAGGTTTCAGTGTGTAGTGTTAAGTCTGTAAGTAGTCATTCAATAGTTTATCTCGTGGAGCCAAGTATACATTGTGGAATGACTTGGAGGCCCTAAACATTAAAGACTCACAGAAGGTTGCCGTACCAATGACAAACACTGCCAAATATACACAGGACGAAATTGAAATTTACTCTTGTTTAGTCTATTTGCTATTATTGAGAGCCATCCTACAGAGCTAGACCAAGCTCTTCCGATTTTAGGAGAGTTTTTCCTTCTTAGAAGAAGCAGCTGAGATGAAAGGAGGGTAATGGTTGAGCATCTGTGTTCTGGAAAAGTCGTGCCAGGGTCCCTGAGCTTTCCCTCCAAAGACAGTCTAAATTAACAGCTCTTCCAGATGTGGTGAGACACCCCTGTAATCTTAGTACTTTGGAGGTGGAACCAAGAGGATCACGAGCTCAGGGTCATCCTGGGCTACACAGTGAGCTTGAGGCTAGCCTGGGCAATGAAAAGCCATAAGCAAAGGGCAACTCAACAACAACAAAACAAAGCAAATAACAACAACAAAACAAAACAAACATCAACACTGCCCCCACCAAGGCAAAACATAACCTTAATTCTTACTCCCCAGAAAGAGCCTGGTTGGTCTTCTGACACATTGTCTTTACAAATAAACTCAGAAGAGACTTCTTTCATTGTGAAGAAAGAGATTTATGACAGGATGTGTCACCAGAGAGCTGTTGCAACTTTTCCAGAGAAGTTAAGAAACCAGACCCTTCGTCCCATGCATTGGAACCCCTCTTTGATGATCTCACAGGGGCGTGGTCAAGCTGTGGAATCCAGCCCAGATTATGGTGAGTTATGAATAAAGACAAAGAGAAACCCTTGTGGCTACCATCTTTCTTTGGACCCCTGCAACTTTCTCCTGTGATTAGTAGAATTAAAGAGCTGTGTAGCCCAGAGGAGTAATTTTTAACCATGGTAAACTCAAAAGTAACTGTGTGTTTTGAGTGGCATCTAGCACTCAACAGGCACTTAATAAATATTCACTAATAACATTAGGCCACTCAGCACCAAGCGAGAAGATAAGGCCATTTCTTTGTTGGTCTATACTTGGGTAATTGATAAAAATAATTGCAAGGCTTTAAATGTTTAGCAGTGATTAGCTAAAACCATCACCTCTAAGCCCTTCCCACTTTGATAAACTTATTCCCATGAAAATACTCAGAACCTGAGGAACAGCAGGGAAATGAGCCAATACAGGCAGCTCAAAGAGTTTTGCATTATCTCCATAAACTATCTAATCTAGCCGTTTTGAATGATCTATGTAAATTAATTACACTTTTTAATTAGGTGGTCTTTTAGCTTGCATATTGAAGTTTACCACTAATTACGGCGAGACAGGAGGTCACTTGATTGGTATGGGAAGCAAGAGGCCTTATTTCATTGAACTGAAACACTGAACGGTTAATGTATAAGAAGAAGAAAAAAACTGTAAAATTTATGCCAGTTCTCAAAATCCAAACTGTGCTCCATTTGTTCATTTTTTTAAAAAAGGACTCAAATCCCCTTCTGTGGCTCATTGGGGATTTTTCTTTATAAATATCAGAATGATTTCTAAACACTCAATGACTCAAAACTATTATGACAAAGCAGCTTCAAAGCCTGGGTTTTTTGCATTTATAATGCCAGGGGGAGAAAAACCTACTCTTTTGATATTAGTCACATTAAATGCCATTTAATTGCTGGTGCAGCTGTTTCCAGATGTGACTTTATTTTGTTTCTGCCACCAAGACTGTGATTTTCATTAACTTCATCATTAAAAAAAGGAAGCTTTCTCTTTATACTTTATGCCAAGCAGAATATTCTTTAATTAACAAAAGAGAATGCTCATTGCACTGACTAAACTACACTGAATATCGCTAGAATATTCCTGAGTGACATTTTGTAGCTCTCCTCATACAATTGACATCATGCATGAGGACCTCAAATTTTTATTCTTTTTCCACGTTTTCGTGCTATATGCTGCCCAGTGCCTCCAGGGTGGGGAGTTATGTAAGACTCGTTTGCTGGCTTAATACAATTCTTAGAAAAATCAGGACTGCTAATTAAAAACTACATAGTGAATAAAAGTTTTGACCCAGAGGAATTCTCCTCTCTGCCACTCAGAGGGGTGTTCATTTCCATGTGGGCACACAAGCATCATGGATTCCTGGGAACTTAATGAATCTGCTGCTGACTGACTTTCCTCCTGGGCTGAGAGCCCTGCAGGCTCTGTGAGATGCCCTGCCTACCTCTTTAAAGTCTAAGGCCTTACTATTCAGTTCTCTTGGTCTAGCTTCAAGAGCAGCATTTTTAGACGATGCCCAGCAAGGCAACAAAAGGAAGAACTCAGCTAGGTTACCAGAAGGTTTACTCCAAGCCTCATTCTCCAATCCTTCCAAGCCTGGCAAAGCTTGGATCATAGTCAATTTATCATATATAGTTGTCTCCATAGACAATGAAATCTTTGGAGGCTGGTTTATGTCCTTTCTTGATCCCTAGCACTTAAAGCCTAAATACTGTAAGTGTGCCACAAATATCTGTGAATTACTGGGACTATGAAAATCAATATATTTTATTATCAATACTAATAATTAGAGCAGCAGTAACAATAAACTCCCTTTTTGAGTCACACGTGGTAAGCTAGGCATTGTGCTAAATGCTTCTTATCTCTTTTTCCCTCTGTGGCAAAAACTACTAAACAGTACACTACTAAATACTACAAATAGAACCTTCATTTTGTTTGGATCAGCAATTAAATGTTAGAAGCAATGACCTATGCCAGGTGTGGTGGCGCACGCCTTTAATCCTGGCACTTGGGAGGCAGAGGCAGGCAGATCCTTGTGAGTTCAAGGCCAACCTAGTCTACAGAATGAGTTCCAGACCAGCTGGGGCTACAGGGAGACCCTGTCTCAAAAACACCCCCCCCCAAAAAAGAAGGAAACAATGACCTCTCCAGGAAACTCTTGTTTTGGGGGGTAAGCCACGTGATTCAGCTCTGCCTAATAAGATGTAAGCAGCTGGAGTTGGATTTTTTTGCCATTTCACCTTCTCTTACTTCCTGTCTGGGTCTTTGAGCCAATGCCTGCAGGCTGTTGGATTGGCGTGTTTCAGTGTGGACAGAAGCCTGGTAGAGGATCAACAAGTTGGTTCGGTAGGTAATGGACTTGCTGAACAAGTCTGAAGACCTGAGTTTGATCCTCAGAGCCTCAAGTAAAGTTGGAAGGAAAGAACTGAGAATTAATTCTACAAAATTGTCCTTTGACTACAGGTGTTACACGCACACACACACACACACACACACACACACACAAATAAAATTTAAATTAAAAAGGCCTATTGGGAGACGATGTGGCATGACCCCTGAATCCTTAGCAAGTTCCGCCAGTGGAGGCCTCAGCCCTGAGCTGTCCCTTTGGGGACTTTAGTTATATGAGACGTGAGACCTTCTAACTAGTACATTCTTCCTTACCTATGCTACCAGATATGTAAGAACGTGTCCGCAGGTAACAGAACTAAAACAAGCTGGAGTATGAGTTCCCAGACAAAAGCTTTGAGTGGAAAGAAAAGCAAATGTCGTAGCTTTGGGGAAATTCAGGTCATCATGGACAGAGAAAAGAGCAGGCAAATATTTAGGTGGGTTATTGCAGAGATCTGGGTCTTGTTACTCTGAAGAAACCTCTGTTCTTCAGGGTTTCAGGAGATTTCCCTGTGCTACATAGATCCGTGGCCAGTTTGTCCCTGTGAGGATTTGGGCATCACCCCGTTCCTCCTGTGATGAGATGGTTAGGGATACAGCTTTCACACTGAGAAGGAGGTACAAGAAGAACTCTGCCAGAGGCTTTCTGGACTGAGCGTGAGACCTCGGATGTCACCTCCACACGTCACTACTATTTTACCTACATGCCATCCACAGCAAAGCAAGCACTTCCCGGCCTTTGCTCTTGTTGCTGTGGCTTGTTCACACCTCACACTCTGACCAAGAGCCTCCTCAGTGCTGCCTTGTCACCTACCTCTGCACAAACTCACCACATGCTTGGTCTGGTCATCCCTGCAGAAACTGTGTTTTCTTTTCTTTTTTAAAAATTTTTAATTGAATTTTTGTGTTATTCATACAGAGCATCCTAATCAGTCTTAGTTATCTTTATTTTATTTATTTATTTTTTTAAATTTTTTAATTAATTTTATTTATTTCCATATGTGTATGAATGTACTGTCTGCATGCAGGTTTGTGCACCCATGTCGTGCAATGCCGCGGAGGTCAGAAGAGGGTGTCGGATTCCCCTGGAACTGGAGTTCTCCTGGAATTGGAGTTTCAGACGGTTCTCGGCCACCATGTGGGTGCTGGGGATCGAACCCGGGTCCTCTGTAAGAGCGGTCGGAGCTCTTAACCGCTAGGCTATCTCTCCAGCCCATAGTTATCTTTATACCTCTTCTCCATTGGCACCCTCCTGCAGCCCCCACCCTTGGGTTCATACATTCTGCCATTTGTGTTAGGGTCTATTATGCCAAATTAATCTCCCTGGCCATTCCTCTGAGCTCTAGTCAAACTATCCGGAGTCCCTCACCTGAGGAAGAACAGTGTTTTCTTATCTTCTGTATTCTTGATGTTCTGGCATCTGGAGTTTAATGGTAAGGGAGACACTGTTTCTCCCAGGACTGGCCACTTCTTGGACATAGCAAACAATGGTTTGATAAGTGAACTAAGTACTAAGCCCTCTTCTTCTGGCTGACATATTCCAGAAAACACTATACTTGTACCTTGATCACCCCAGGCTCCATGTTAGACAAGCAGAAATCACCCCAGTACCCACATTCCACCCAGATAACCCACACAACCCAATCCAAAGCCTGCTCTGCTGCTCGCCCTGTCTTGCCCTTCTAGCTCCTGCCACCATGAGGCATGTGCCCCGGCTTTCTCTCACCTCCTCCTGACTAGCAGGAGCCACCACTCTTCCTCCTGCCCTACCTGATATGACACAGCCTCTCTTGGGAACTGGAAGTAACAAACTACCTTCAACAGCAACAGTGTCTTGATAGTTGGCTTCATGCAACTCGAGTCCAATGGACATGTTAAGCTAACTTCTAGTAGCTTCATCCTCCAGCCTCTCTAGCTTCACATAGCACGTGGAGACAGGCAGAAGCACAGGAGAAGGTACTATTGTTCTTACTCTGTTTTCCACATTGAACTTGGCACTGTGGGGCATGGATTAGAAGTCTTTTCACTGGGAGTACACATTTCTTCTTTTGGTGTATTAAGTTAATTTTTTTAATTTTTCAATTGAACTTTTGCAATTTTCACACAATATAATTGGCAGTGTTTAGACCTTGATCCTTACTTTCCCTCATTGCTTCTCACCCAATTTAATGTACTCTATTATATATATGTACATTATATATGTATATATATAATAGAGTATATATAATTATGCAAAAGTGTATATATATATGTATATATATATATATATATATATATATGAAGGCCTATAGAGTCTAATTTGTGTCCCCAAATGTCCTTCAGTATGGGTCCATTCACTGGAGCCAGTAAGAGTCCCGTCCTTGAAAGCAATGGACTTGTCCTCTCCCAGCAGTCGTTGGTTGCCCAAATTTCCTTAGATAGAGTTAGGGTTTCTTATCTACTTCCCTATTAGTATGGATTTTGTCTGGTTTGAGCTTGCATGGGACTTGTGCATGCTGCCACCCCTGCTGTGAGCTCATATGAGTAACTAACTAGCTGTCTGGAAAGCCCTGCTTCCTTGTGGTCGTCCACCACCTCTGGCTCTCACAGTCTTTGTGCCCCCTCTTCCACAGTGATCCCTGAGCCTTGGAAGCAGTAGTTTGATACAGGTGTCCTATTCAAGGATAAGCACTCTCACTCAGCCTCTTGTTCTCCACGCCTTGGCCAGTAGTGAGTTTCTGTGATAATCACCATCTGTTTCATTAAGGAAACTTCTTTGGTGAGAAGTGAGAGGTGAATTAACCTATGGATATAACAAGTCATTAGGATTCAGTTTAATATGATACTAGTAGATGCTGGGTGTGGTGGCACACGCCTTTAATCCTACCACTTGGGAGGCAGAGGCAGGCAGATCTTTGTGAGTTCAAGGCCAGCCTGGTCTACAGAGTGAGTTCCAGGACAGCTAGGACTACAAGGAGACCCTGTCTTGAAAAGACCAAAAAAAAAAAAAAAATATGATACTAATAGAAAACTAGTATTGGGCTCTCCCCTATGTCCTATGACCTCTCTAGCCTCAGGTTCCTAACCCTGATATTAATGTCAGGTATGGGCTACATCCTAGGAAGTGGACATTAAATCCAGTTAGAGAGTGCTGGTTGGTTAGTCCCATAATATCTGTGCCACTATTACACCAATGGGCATATCTTGCCAGGCCAGCTGCTGTAGCTGACAAGACTCACAGCTGGGTAAGGTTAATGATTATTTTTTTTCATCTGGTGGCATGCATAGCACTTTCCAACACTATGAATGCTGGGCAATGGAGATGAGGCGCTGAAGTCGGCAGTAGCTTGATTTCTCCTTGTTTGTTCTACATCTCGTGTATGTAGTGTCTTCAGCAATGGGATCTTACAATCCAGTTCTGGTGGTAACCAAGAGCAGGGCCAACCAGTATTGCTTGAGTGTCTATGGGACCCCTGGTCAATAGCTTCTATAGAGGGAGTTCATTGCTAGCACTGAGGTTTTCCCCACTAGCCTATGATGTCTAGAAGGGGCAATGTAATCCTGTTATAAGGTAATTCCTCTTATCTCTTTTTATAATGTATATCTATATACTTTAAGAAGCTTCTATAGTGGTAGCATTCCATATGGCTTTTTCTAAAGACCTTTAGTGTTACTTATCTCTCCCCATACTTCCTCTTCTGTATTAAAATTTTCTTTCACACAAAAGATCTATAAAGTTAGCTGCCTTTGCCAACATAATACTACTGTTGTCATGAAACAAACCCTCAAAAGCAATAAAGAAAGAGATAGAGAGATTCTTAGAATATGAAGCCTGAACAAACCATTAGGAATTGTGTGGACACTAGACTCTCCTCCTGTGACCTAGGGAGGTAAGTGACTCATCCTAAGGCACACAGGACCCATGATTCATGAGTATGGACAATCTACACAAGTAACTTCCTTTTCTGTTGAGTACTCAAAGATTTAAACACATCATTTAAAAGATGGAAAGCAGGGGTAAGTGAACCAGCAGAAGAGAGGACATTCATGGGCACGAGCGGACAGGCTTTTGGCCCTACAGTGTGATGGAGATGGAAAAAGACCCCCAGTCATGTGACTACCTTGACTCTGGCAAGAAACAAAGGGTTCATTCTCCACAGAGACTAGATTTGGAAACACAGAGAGGTCCAGAGATGTGCAGGTATTGGTAACAGTGAAATTAAGGAAAATGGACATGTGGCTCCTAGTACTTGTCCCCCAAATGCCAAAGTCTGTCTCCTTCCTACTTACCTAGACAACAGCATGGAGGACTGTGTTCTAGAGAAATAAAGAGACCCAGAGAACTAGCTCTACAGCTGACACTTAGTGTGATACTCAGTGTCAGTGTCCATCAAAGAAAGCTCAGCCTTTTTCCTTGCCAATCCCTGAGGAGGGTTGCCAATAGTGGTGGTTTGAATGAGGATGTCCCCCATAGGCTCCAAGTATTTGGACAATTTGTCCCCAGTTGACAACATTGTTGTGGGAGGTTTTAGAAGGCGTGGCCATGTTGGAGGAAGCTCATTACTTGGGGTGGGCTTAGAGAGTTCCAAAAGCCTTGCCAATCAAAAGTCACTTTCTCTGTTTCTTATGCCTGCTTGAAGAGGTGAACCTTGGCTTTCTGCTCAGCCACCTCCTACAACCATACTGCCCCCACATAATGGACTCTAATTCCCCTGGAACTCTCAATCATAAGCTCAAATAAACTCTTCCTTTTATAAGTTCCCTTGGTCATAGTGGTTCTATCACAGCAACAGAAAAGTAATTGATACGCCAGTGAAAAGCCAACACTACAGCATCTCCAGGCAGACACACCCAAGGAATGCCTTCAAGATGAAAGGAAAGATCAAACCAAGAGAATGAGTCGAAACTAGCACAATTGAAATGACAAGAGAACTAGAATTACAAGATTAGAGAGATGAGAAAACCCCACATTCATAAAACAAGTGGAAGATGCTGCATAAAAGGAAGGCTAGAGATGAACAAAAGCTCTTGGCAATTAAAAAGAGTAGTCAAAAAAGATCAGCTGGATTAAAGGGGACACAAGCAAAATTTCCCAGTAAACCACAAATTAACAAGTGGAAAACAGCACAGAGAAAACAATGCATATTAGAGGATGGCGACTCCACAGAAACACAGGACCAAGTAAATGTGTTAATTCAGTTTTCTGATAGCCATATTTAAAAGGAATAAACTAAAAGAATTTCGGTATTCAGTAAGACACACCAAATGTAAGACACTCATTTTTAACATGCAGTATAAAATCATAATGAAATATTTTATAGTATTTTTATAGAAAGTCTGAATAGAGTGTCTGAATTTGAACAATCCTTATTTCAAATTTTCAAAATACACAAAATCCTACACAATATAATATTGGTCAACATAATAATAGAAGAATAATCTAGAATATTTAATGGCAAAATAATGTAATTCAAAGAGAAAAAAACATGGTATTCTGGAAAAAGAGACCTTAGTATGAGTAAGGCAGCAGGGCATCACCAGGAGGACATCACCAAGAGAGCATTGTCAGGAGGACATGGTCAGGAGGACATCATCAGGAGGACATCATCAGGAGGGCATCATCAGGAGGGCATCATCAGGAGGACATCATCAGGAGAGCATCATCAGGAGGACATCATCAGGAGGGCATCATCAGGAGGGCATCATCAGGAGGGCATCATCAGGAGAGCATCATCAGGAGAGCATCATCAGGAGGGCATCATCAGGAGTACATCATCAGGAGGACATCATCAGGAGAGCATCATCAGGAGGACATCATCAGGAGGACATCATCAGGAGGGCAT
>VZQC01014413.1:2924143-2963113 GCA_009823505.1 Rhizomys pruinosus | reverse complement strand
AAAAAAAAAAAAAAAAAAAAAAAAAAAAAGAAATCAATAAATACTATTGTGCAAGGAGAGATCAAGAAGCAAGTGGCACAGGCCAGGTTTTCCACCCAGGAAACTGCATCAAATGCCAGGCCCTCTTAGATTTGGGAATACAGACTAAGCTGCAATTCCAAATCATATGGATTTTGGAGCAGTTTGCATTTCAGGTTAGGGATGCTTTACAGCACCTGAGGACATAGATGAAAGACAAAGGGCTGGGGAGTGAGGCTGGGAAGGTGGTGTACTCTGCAACCTTTTAAATACTTGATTAAAAAGAACTCTTTCCATGTGGTATGTTGATAAAAACAAAGAGCTAAACGATCTATATAAGAAAGCTATAAATAGTCATAGATGCTGAGAGTTACAAGTGAAGAGATTACATACTTCCAGGAGAGGATCTGCGAAGGCTTCCAGGAGCAGAGATTTTCATCATCCCTTGAGAGACCATTACATTGTCCCGTGTGGTCATTTCCAGCTTTCTTCATCTTCCAGTGAGATGCTTAAATAAATAAAAATATTGATCCACAGATGTCTATGAAATTAGAAAGAAGAACGGTGAAAGTACTACATGGTTTGCAGTTATTTTTCCTTTTTTGACTTCAAGTGGCTGTAACTAGTAATGTTGCTTTTAGAGTATGGAGCTAGAAGATTCTTATAGTTATCTTCACACAGGGGGTTGTTTAATAACAATTTAGTCCTGGGCCCAGCCCCAAGTCCACTTCATCAGAATCTCCAAGGGTGCAGCCAGTGTACTACATTATTGCCAAACCCTCCAGGAGTGACATGTTCCCTCTGCAATAGCCACTCCTTCCCTTGACAATATAAGGAAACAAAGACACGTTAAGGCTAAGTGTGGTTACTGACCAGCATCTTCAGCAACACTGGGAACCTCTTAGATGTTAGAAGTTGCTAAGACTTGTGATTTCTCAGGCCTCACTCCAGACCTTTTGAATCACAGAGTCTACATTTTAATAAACCCTCAGGTGACGGTGATGTACATACAAGTGTGCACATTGGGTTTGAAAACTCTTGTTAAACTATTGTCCTATGGTAGCAGTTGGGAAACTCTGAAACAAGCTCCAAAAGGACTGTTAGGCATCGCTTTAACCACATCAGGTGTTATCCATAAGAAATGGGGAACTAGAAAGCTCAAATGACCAGCCCTCTTGCATCTTGGTACTCAAAGGAAGACAGTAACCTAAAGGTGACAGACAGTGTGAAGGCTCAGAAAGCTGAGACAGTCTACGACTTTAATCGTATCCATGAACTGCTGTCCAGATCTCACAATCATCCATTCTCAAACTCCAGTCTTGTGTGGCCTTTTTTAACCTTTATTGGCTTAAATTAGAACTGCTTGGGTATTCTGTGGCTGGCAGCTGACACATTTGTGACCCAAGTGTCTTGTGACATTGCTCTGTGATTTTTTTTCATATGATACAGAAATTGAGATGACTTGGACAGCTAATGCATAGCATACAAAATCCAAATTGTGTCTATTGGTCTCATCCTGCATGTTCCCATAGCCTGAATTGTGTCATCCATTGGTCTCATCCTTCATGTTCCCATAGCCTTAATTGTGTCATCCATTGGTCTCATCCTGCATGTTCCCATAGCCTGACTTGTGTCTATTGGTCTCATCCTGCATGTCCCCATAGCCTGAATTGTGTCGTCTATTGGTCTCATCCTGCATATCCTCATAGCCTGAATTGTGTCATCTATTGGTCTCATCCTGCATGTTCCCATAGCCTGAATTGTGTCTATTGGTCTCATCCTGCATGTTCCCATAGCCTGAATTGTGTCGTCTATTGGCCTCATCCTGCATGTTCCCATAGCCTGAATGTTCCCACAGCCCTTGGTCCACTGTAATCTGAAGGCTGGACTTTGGAACTGAAGCTGCTCAGCATTGTGTCCTGAGAGCTTAGCTCAGTGCCCAGCCCACAATAGGTGCTGGAAAAACAGATGAAGAACAGGTCTAAACATCATTATCAGCACATACCTTCCGCTCTTTTCTTTCTTTTCATTTTTTATTACATTAAAAATGTATTTTTTTAAGATGGGCATGGTGGTGCAGGCCTTTAATCCCAGCACTTGGGAGGCAGAGGCAGGTGGATCTCTGTGAGTTTGAGGCCAGCCGGGTCTACATAGTGAGTTCCAGGATAGCTGAGGGACTACAGGGAAACCCTGTCTCAAAAAAAGACAAAAAGTAAATAAACAAATAAAATGATGCAGGCAGCATGGAAACATAGACCTTTAGGAGAGGAGAAGTGAGCCTCAGTAATTTTTCTAAGGCTATAGGATAGAGATTTGTACTCTTCTTGGCTTGTGAGGAAGGAGGGAAAATAATAACTGCATATTAGCAACAATTGGTCTTTGGTGACAACATACTTGGTCCGAAGGCTAATTTGTCATTTTAGAATTGTTAAGGAAAAGCAAGTCTTGTTCTTTGGAGACAGGTGAAGAAGTGATGATAGGTTAGGTTATGCTGTGTAACAAAACTGCCAAATAGCAGGATCTCAGAGAACAAGGACTCACTTCTCACATAACATAACCACTGCTCTCTTACATGCTGTCTCCCCCAAGGCTTCAGCTGATAAAACAGCCTCTTTATCAATGCTGTTATCAGGCAGTACCAGGCACTGAGAGAAGGCAGAGGACTATGCATTAGTTCTTACAGTTTCCACTCAGAAACAACTCTTGTTACCTCCACTTATTTCATTGGCAAAACTAAGTCACAGATACCTGATGCCCCCCAAATGGGAATGTACAATTATGCAGGAAGGCACTAGATATGGATGAATAGCCTCTATGATAGAATGTGTCATCTGGGGCTGGAGAGATGGCTCAGCAGTTAAGAGCACCGACTGCTCTTGCAGAGGACCTGGGTTCGATTCCCAGCAACCACATGGTGGCTAAGAACCATCTTTAACTCCAGTTCCAGGGGAATCCGACACCTTCTTCTGACTTCTGCAGCACTGCATGACACAGGTGCACCAACCTACATGCAGACAGTACACTCATACACATAAAAAATAAATTTAAAAAATTTAAAAAAGAATGTGTCATCTCTAAATTGTAACCTAATGAAGTAGGTATTTGCATCTTTTAAAAGGTTTGAATCATGGAAGAAATAATCTGAATAGACCTATATCTATTAAAGAAACTGGATCAATAATTGATAACCTTCTAAAAAGGAAAGAACAAGGATAGATGAATTCACTGGATAATCAACCAAGGATCTAAAGAAGAAACTATCACTTTTTTTACTTTTTAAAAAATTTTTATTTATTTTTTTATGTATATGAATGTACTGTCTGCATGTAGGTCTGTGCACCTGTGTCATGCAATGCTACGGAGGTCAGAAGAAGGTGTCGGATTTCCCTGGAACTGGAGTTAAAGATGCTTCTCAGCCACCACGTGGGTGCTGGGGATCGAACCCAGGTCCTCTGCAAGAGCAGTCGGTGCTCTTAACCACTAGGCTATGTCTCCAGCCCCAGAAACTACCACTTCTTTGCAATCTCTGTCAGAGTGTAGAGTGGAGGAAATTCTTCCAGATGCATTTTGTGAGGCAAGCATTTCCTATGCTCTATCCTGATAAAGACATTATTGAAAAGTTAACCCATACTGCCTGTCATGAACAGGTGCAAAAATCCTCAGCTATAGTAGTAAATGGAATAGAACAATGCATGAAAAGAATTGTGTGCAACTGTCCCTGTGCACACAGGGTTTCTTCTACAGGTCCTTGGTCTAAGACATAAGTATGAATGGATACAGAAGGGAACTCAAGGATAACTTACTGGAGTTAGAGAAAATAAGGCATTGAGCTGGAGATAAGGAGCTGCCAGGAGGAGGAGATGGAAAGAGGAGGAAGACAGTCGTGCTCTAAGCTAGAAGTCAAGAAGTGGGCAAGCTCAGCAGTAGAGGTTTGCGAGCAGCTGCACAGAGGAAGGCGTTCTGGTGGTAGACAAGTATGCGTATCATACGGGATAGTTATCAGGGTAGTTATCCCTCCTAATTTCTTATCTTGTTCTCAAGTTTATCTTACGCTTTCATCTTCTAGGTTTAGTAAGCCCTCTTCAGACAAAACTGGATATCCTACTTTAAAATAAATTTTCTTCTGTTTTACTTACACGTATGTAAGTCTACCACATGCATGCAATGCCCACACAAGGCCCACAGAGGCTAGAAAAGGGCATCCAATCCCCCAAACTGGAGTTCTAGATGACCGTAAGCCACCATGTGGGTGCTGGGAACTGAGCACTAACTGCTGAGTCGTCTCTCCAGTCCCTGAATTTCCTCCTTAAGTCAGGAGGCCTCCACCTCGACTGGACAAGGGCAGCACCAGCTGCCAGCTATTTCCAGGAAAAGGACATTATTGACCACTGACCAGACACTTTATCTGACAATAAACCATGCAATTTGGGTTCTAAGATCTCAACATATTGATATTCATATGTCCCAAAGAGGTTCTCTGACATGGGAGGTGCCCACTGTCACCAGAAAAGATGACACCAAGTGACAGAATGTGCTATTTGTACTAGAGGATGCTAACACATTGATAGCTATATATTTCAAATAGTACCTGGGAAACAGCTACAAATGGCTGCTTTCAGTCCCTTCTTTCCTGTCTCGCCTCCCCCATCACCATGACCAAATGTGCAAGGCCAGATCAAAATTTGGATGGAGCCCATCTTATCAAATGACCATATCAATAGGACAAAGAAGGCATTTGACAAAATTAACACCAAAACTCTCAGTAAAGTAAGAATAAAGAGAATTCTTGAACTTGATAAAGATCGCATATAAAAACCCTACAGCTGACATTATACTTAATGGTAAAAAAAATCTAGAAGCTCCCCCATTAAAAAGAATTCTCTCTCTCATAATGGTTTTTCAACATCATCAGAGCTTCTAGCCAAGGAAATAAGACAGGAAAAAGAAATAAAAAGTGTCTCAATTGAGAAGGAAGAAGTTCACTGTTTGATCAGTGACCGTCTCAGTGTACTACTGTTACTTTATTTTAAAGAAAAACTCAGTTATCTTCTAATTTAGTGGATCAATACATCAGCACAATCTTGCAAAGATATGCACTTTTTTACAAATATAATTGCAGTGACATCACAACTAAAAAATTAACATGGATTCATTAACATCAATTATGCAATTGTTCAAATTTCTTGTTTCACACTTTAAAAATTGACCAATTTGTAATTCCAAAAACAATCCCATTAAACAAAACTTTATGTAAATGAGTGTTTTGCTTGCATTTTGTGTGACACATGCTTGCAATGCCTGCAGAGGCCAGAAGGGGGTGTTGAATCTCTTGGAACTGGAGTTACAGACGATTGTTACTGCCCTGTGGGTCCTGGGAACCAAAGCCTGGTCCTCTGTAAGAGCAGCCAGTGCTCTGAACCACTTGGCCCTCTCTCCAACCATGTTCTCACACTGGGCTCTGTAGAGTTAGTGAATACACTCCACCAACCAGCCTTTCCTGTATACTATCTCCTTAGACCTAAAGGCTTGGCCAGTTTCAGGCTTGAGACCTAGGCAAAAGTGCTTCAGAGATGTGTTCCGTCTCCTTCCTTAGCACTAATGCAATGGCTACAGCTCTTAGAGGTAATAACAGCTGTGAGCTTAGCTCCTATCAACCTAAACTGTTCATATAGACTATCCCTAGTCCTTCATCTAATGGCTTTGGAAAATGCTCATTTTCAGGTATTAAAATTGTACTGCCTGTTTACTTCTATTTCTACACCAGTACATTTTACCCTCAAATTTGTCATCTTTTTATGCTTTAAAAAATTGTCAAATTGGGGAGCAAGGAGTCTCAAATTAGAAAATCGTTTGTGAGTCACGAGATTATTCATGTGAATTATTTATTTATTTATTTATTTATTTATTTATTTATTTATTTATTGACAGGGTCTTAGGTAGCCCAAACTAGCCTGGAATTCCCTATGTAGCTGAGAGTGATCTGGACTTGATTCTCCTGTTTTTACCCCTCAACCCCCCAGCTAGAATTACAGGTGTCGACTCAGCTGTACTTCTCCTTTTCTTAAGGTTTTATTTTTAAAAAATTTTGTGCATGCCTGTGTGTGTGTGTGCGCACGTGTGTGTTTTAGCGTGTGCACATCACAGTGTGCATGCAGAGATCAGAGGACAGCTTGTTGGAACTGGCTCTTTCCTTCACTATGTGGGTCCCCCAGATGACCTCAGGTTGCTCGGCCTGGTGGCAGGTGTCTTTACTTGACGAACCACTGGCCTTGATTTTCTCCTTTTATTTTATTTTATTTTTTTCTTTTTTCTTCAAAGTAAGCTTTTATTTTTTTTATTTTTTTTTTCACAACATTTTTTTTTATTGATGCTTTGTGCATTTCATACATCATTTTCCAATTCAGTTCAGGCATATCTCCCCTTCCCTTCACCCCCCCCCCCCCCCCCACCGAGATCATGCATTCTGCCATGACTGTCCTGCATATCTCCCTCAGTTTTTTTTTCCATTTTTTAGCTATAAGTGATAATCCATGAGTACAAGCATCCTTCATGTATAACCAATTTGCAGGCTGTTGTGCCCAAACACCCACAGCCCCACCTTCCAGCGGGGGGTGAGGGGTTGTATGTTCAATCAGGTTAATCAAATGAGGGTCCAGACTACATTGCTGTAGTTTCACCCTTCACCCCAATCGCAGCCCTTACATTCTACCACGCCCCCTCTTCCGCAGATTATTCCCTGGGCTTAGAAAAGGGGCACAAGTGGATGAGAAGCAGAACAGTCCACTCTCTCTGGAGCTGTTGTCTTGGATTCTGGTCAGCACCAGCTACACCTCACCTGCCTGGAAATAATGTGCAGCAGAGGCAGCCATATGCCTGTATATCCCAAATCTAATTGGCTATTGGCTCTCTCCTTGGAGGAATGACCCATGGCTGATGCCACAAGCTTACATTCTCTACAGGTTAGGAGATATCATAAGCCACAGTAAGACCCCGTCATATTTAACAGGAAAAAATGTAGTTCGTGGATCAACATCTCATCTAAACATATATGTCTATAACAAAGTAACCTACCATAACTATTAATGCTGCTTAAATACCTATATATCTAATTGCTTGTGCTTCATTAGTAGGATCGAAAGGTTATTCCTGGACAGACTGTCAGCCCATGAAAGGAAACAGCCAGATTTTCTCCTTTTATGTGCGGCTATCCTTGCTTTTTGCCCATTTAATGAAAAACTTCCAACTTCCTACTGATTTCGTTTTTGTTAAAAAATTCTTTTCTAAAAATGAGGACCAGGTTTTTCTTAAAACTGCTTAATTTCTGCTGGGCATGGTGGCGCACGCCTTTAATCCCAGCACTCGGGAGGCAGAGGCAGGAGGATCTTTGTGAGTTCAAGGCCAGCCTGGTCTACAGAGTGAGTTCCAGGACAGCTGGAGCTACAGGGAGACCCTGTCTTGAAAAGACCAACCAACCAACCAACCAACAAACAAAACCCTGCTTAATTTCTGTTTCTGATTCTTCAACTCATCCTCTGGCAGACACTTAGATGCTTTCAGAATATTTAGCCTACTTCCATAGCTCAGTTCAAAATCTATCATTTCTTTTTGTTTTCAATTACGCATATGTGTGTGTGGGTGTGTGCATGTGAATGCAGGTGCCTGAGGAAGACAAAGGCACTGGATCCCTCGGGAGCTGGAGTTACAGGTAGTTGTGAGCCTGACATGGTTGCTGGGACCTGCACTCAGGTCCTCTGGAAGAGCAGTACTTGCTCTTAACCACAAGCCATCTTTCCAGTCCCAAATTCTATCTAAGGCCCGTCTTCGTTTCCTTCTCTCCACATAGATCACATCTCATCAGAGCTGGCTCTCAGTGGTGGGAGATGTTTTCCCTTTATCCAGAAAACATATGCCCACTGGTACCTTTTGTGTTTTTATCAGTATGTTTTATTTTTGAAATTAGTAATTTGCTGAAATATGTCTAAGTGGTAGACCCAAGATTTAAACTGTTCCTAGATGGTTTGAGCAGGTGAAGCAGCACATAACACACGCATATGCAATTAACCCTGCAAACTACACCCTGTGGACAACACACCCAGAACCCAACAATACCCTAAGTTGTGTGTACAGTGGGGGGTGAAGGGCCACTAGGAGGTGTAAATGGGGTAAATAGAATGTGGGAAATCCAGGTGGCCCACTGGAGATCTATAGTTTTCAATTAAAAAAGACTTGGGAAGGATTTAAGCCTTTCCATTTTCAAAATTACCAATTAAAAACACTAGATGTATACTTTAACGTTGGAAGGGGATATGAGATTAAATGTGACCAATTTACCCTTTTTCTTTGTGTGCATGCTGGGGATCAAATTCAGGGCTTTATGTATAGTAGGCAAATCTCTAGTTGAACTATTTTTTTTTTTTTTCTTTTTGAGACAAGGTCTCCCTGTAGCCACTGCTGGCCTGGAACTCACTATGCAGACCAGGCTGACCTCGACCTCAAGAGATCGGCCTGCCTCTGCCTCCCAAGTGCTGGCATTAAGACCATGCACCACCATCATGATTGGCCTTAGCACTACCATTTTATAAATTAAAAATATTAACTATCTGTTAAATCTATAATCTACTGTTTGATGTTTGTCACATAACCAAGTTTTACTTGGAAAGGCATTTACATTTTTCTGTTAGCAAAATCTAGTCACTTTTATAGCTATAGAGAGACTTTCGTACTCGAGGACTAAACAGGTTGAATATGCAAGTGTTTCCACAGAGCTCTGGTCTACCGCAGCCTCTCGGATTTCATGTCTGTCCTGTGTACCTCAGTTTCTGCAAGGCAAAAGATTTTACAATCATGCTAATTCAGGTGTCTTTCTAAATTTAAGATTTTAAGCCATGTTAAAAATTTTCAGGGTCTCTCATTACAAATAAAATCTCCGTTTCTATCCTTGGCTCTCGGAGGCCTGTAAGTTCTACCATTTTCTCCATGACTCTGGTGGCTCCAGCCGTCCTCCAGCATCCTTAGATGTCACCTAGCTACTTTTCTTTGGAATCTACTAGTCTGTTGAGATTCTGCTCTAGAGCTCAATTTAGAGAAGTCTTCCCCGATCACCTATTTTCTACCATACCATCTTGCTAATGAATTTCCTCCCCCCACCCCATGCAACTGACATTTTTGTCCACTGGCACCCTCCATAATTGTAGCAGCTCAGACACATTCTAGCAGTAGAGTAGTGCCTGGTTAGTTAAGAGTCCAAAGAAAGCGTGGTGGCGCACGCCTTTAATCCTAGCACTTGGGAGGCAGAGGCAGGCGGATCTTTGTGAGTTCAAGTCCAGCCTGGTCTACAGAGTGAGTTCCAGGACAGCCGGGACTACAGGGAGACCCTGTCTCGAAAAGACCAAAAAAAAAAAAAGTCCAAAGAAATACTTGCTGCATGAACTAATCCACTTGTTTTATTTCGTTGTGTGGATCAAAATCTTTTTTTTTTTGGTGCGGGGATGAGATCGAAGCCAGGCCTCACGCAGGTCGGTGAGTCTCCAGCAAGAGCTCTCTCACTCCCCAGTCCTCGTTTTCCCTCAGCATGTAACGAACTTTCCTAATCCCATTTACCGGAATGGAGATGCCAGCTCCAGCACACTGACACATGGCTACGGCTTGGCCTTCAGCTCCTTCCGCTGACACTTTAGCACGGATTCATGCCTCTCAATGTGGTCATTTTAAACTTCAATACCCACTTCAATGCTTCCCACACTCACCTCCCGATCCACCCCTACATCTATTCTCCATTTTCAAGACCCCCTTAGTAAGTCTCATGATTATTTTTCTCTATCTCTAGTTTTGATACTTGTTGGGTTACATTTATACATAATTTATATAAATCACCTTTAAAACATTCTCATGAGTGCATTAAATGTCCCTTTTCTTATGGGGCCAACTGAAAATTTTTGTTAAATTTTTTGTCAGTGTTTTCTTCCTGTTTTTTTTCCCTTTTCATATTAATATCTGATTTAAATCCATCTGAGAAGGAACAGTCTCACTATGCAGCTCAGGCTGGCCTTGAACTCAGAGCTCTGCCTGCCTCTGCTTCTGGAATGCTGGGATTAAAGGGGTGGGCTGCCATATCCTTTTATTTAAATGCATTTTTGTAAGTATAATAGTTGTATTTTGTTACCCAAATAGCTAGTCAGTTAATGATTTATCCACTTCCAGGGATCTGAAATAGCCTTTGTCATACACTGAATTTATATATGCACATGTAAATTTGTGTGGATGGACATATATACATATATAATTTGCTCCTGAGTCCATTTTATTCATTTTCTATCCTTCTATGAAACTTGTTTTGGGGGGGGGGGTGCTAGGGATCAAACCCAACTGGCACATGCTCAGTTACTGTAACTTAGTAATTTGCAATAGTGAGCAGAGCTAGTTTTCTCACCACTCATTACTCCCTTCCATATACTGCTGCCTCTTTGAAGAAGTCTGACTGGAGACAGGTCCTCAGACACCTCCTTGTGTCTAACCCTGCTGTACCTAATCCATTGAATTTAGATTGGTAGGAGAAAAGGTTTTACAATATCGTTGCTCCAAATATAATACAAGTCATTTTTAAACCATCTTTGGCTCCCCGGAGCTCATTTTTTCCCTTTTATATTTGGTTATTCAGGCACAATAAATGATTATGGGTTCTAGTATTCATTTTTTGGAAAGCTATAAGCTTAGTGTTTGACATTTTTGTGGGCTGCAAGTCTGGAGTCAAGTTATCAGCACAGTTAGGCCCCATGGAGTCTCCAGGGGAGAATGTTCCAGGCCTTTCTGTGGCTTGCAGCAATGTATCTGCAATCTCTGTGACCTTCTCCTGGGTCTTCACATTTTCTTATTAGAATGTCAGTCATGGGATTAGTTGGACTGATTCCTCCATTTCTACAAGAACCCCATTTACAAACAGCTCTTTTGGAAGAACTGGAGGTTAGGTCTTTACCATGTTTTTTGGGGTAACATAATTCAAACCCTCATAGTTCTATACACTTATAAATGACTGAGTTAACTTCCTTATTGTGAAGGTGACTCTTGTGTTTTCCTGGTACTTATCATCTGCTTGTAATGAAATATCTTTTTCAGTATTCTCATTTTTCCTTCTTTTCTAATCTCATTGGCCAATACTTAATAATACCAGGCCAACAAGGAGGTACTCATTATCTTTAAAAAATTCTGCTTCACTGCTTTTAAAATTTGAATCTGATTACCACTGGAGTAGAACATTAAAAAAAAAAAAAAACCTATTCATTTGCACTTCTTCCTCTGTGAACAATGTGTTTTTTTATCTTTGTCTTTTTCCCATATTCATTTGAAAGAGCTTTGGGTATTAACTATATTCCCATCTTGTGACAGACTGAAAATATTTCCCTCTGAAACTCTGAAAGCACCCTGTCAACTATCCAGCAATCAACAGAAAGCACCAACTAGAAGGAAGGTGCAGGTCTACTGTAAGGCAATTTTACCTTTCTTTACAAATGCATGAACAAATACCTCTCCTAAGAGCAGTGTGATGAATAGTGGAGTACAATGTGGATTTTTATGAAGCACTCTTGAAAATTTCAAGTACACTAATACTTATAATTTGTTTCATAGTATACCATTTCTAACCATTCAATTTTTTTCCCAGCTAAAGCACTCACAGGAGCTTCAAGGACTAAATCATCTGATTAACCCTTTACTGCCAAATGCTCCACAGCTCTTGCTCTCACACGTCAAGTTTCTACTGACATTTAAAGACCCCAATTCGCCATCAAAGAAAGGATTAATCTGTCCTTGGTTTATCTAAATGACCAAGTAATAAGATTTAAATGATAACCAGCTGTAGGATATGTCCTTATTAAATTTGATAGGATTTTTAAAAAGCCAACTAATGTAATGAAGTTTGCAAAGTGATTTAGATTAAACAGGTTTGACTGCTCAATTTGGAAGAGATTCAGTGCACAGGTACAGGCATAAAAGCAATTGTAAAACATTAGGCTTTGAATGTTACTGTCCAGAAAGTTGAAAAATGTTAGATGAACATTACAGTACATTATTTTAACCAGTTTTCATTCCTTATAAACATGTACTTATTTACACAGTGTACTTTTTCCTCCTTTCCAGTTCTATTTCCTCCCAAGGAATTGTTTACATGGTACAAAACAGGTTAAAGGAAGGACAATCTAGTTACTGGGGAAATTAACATTCATTCCAAAATGCAAATGATCAAAAATGCAGCCTGAAAGTCCCTGTCCAGGAGCACAGAGGAAGAACCCAGACTCTAGGACTCATGCTAGTGAGAAGGTACGGCTCGAGTAGGGAAATCCTCAGTCTTTAACAGGAGCCTTTAGAAACAGCATAGGAAAGGATATTATTTTCTATTCTCCAATCTCGAAAGCATCAGTAAATATGATATAGTTTCAAGTGTTCATTTGCAACCCTGAAAACAAGATCAATCATGCTATCATATTTTTAAAAATTTTGTTTATATTTTATGTGTATGAGTGTTTACCTGCATATATGTAAGTGCACCCATGTCGTGCAATGCCTGAGGTCAGAAGAGGGCGTTGGATTCCCTGGAACTGGATCTCTCTGGTTGTTAGCACCATGTGGATGTTGGGAACTGAATCTAAGTCCTTTGGCTGCTCTTAACCACTGAGCCATCTCTGTAGCCCCACCATTGTAAGTATTTTCTAGCACCAAAAGTCTTTCTTCCATTGTGAGCTTTACAGTTTAAAATTTTATTTAATACTGTTCTGGTTCATTATATCAATGTTCATGTTAAACTGGGGGTTCATAGACATGTTCTAAGAATATATGAAACTAAATGATTTTTGGGGGGGAAAGACTCAAATGATCAGGTAATATTTTACAATTGCACTGGAAAAATACTTTGTGACAAAACGATACTTGTTTCTTGTTGATCAAGACAGCTTAACTGTATCAAGTAGTGAAGGTCTGTAACCCTAGCTACTCAGGAGGCAGGAGGATATTAAATTCAAGTCCTGCCTAGGCTATATCATGAGTTCAAAGCAAGCCAGAGCAACTTAGTGAGACCTTATCTCAGAAGTAAAAAATTATAAGAAAACAAAATCCAAAAACCCAAACCAAAACATCATAGGGCTGGAGACGCAGCTTAGTCACAGAGCACTTACCTAATGTGTGAGGCCCTAGGTTAAACGCTAGTGTTACCAAAGACAAGAAGAATAAAGCCTAAACACTGGTCCCAGTAAGAGTATGTGCAGCACAGAAACCGACAAAAGCTCTATGCCAGAGGTTCTCTTCTATTTTGAAGAGCCTGGGAACATTTCCTAGCATACCATTAGCATTATTCCCTTAAAACATAATTCATCAGTGTTTCTAAGACTATTATTTGAAAATCTAAATGGCTAGTGTTTCCTGTGTAAACTTGTATGTCTGGAAAAAGATTTGTTGCAGGTAATGACATGGGAAGGGATGTGTGAGCTCTCATCTTTCATATCAGGGAGTTGTAGTGTAGTCAAAATAAACTGCAGAAAAATTTGATTTTTATTTAAAATATTGCAATCTATTTTTTAACTCAATCCAGTGATTATGAAGTATTCCACTGAAAATTTTATAAAGTATGAAATAAACAATTTTATTAGGTGAACTCATTTATTTGACACATTAAGTTTGCAAAGAAAAATATAAGCAACTGAATAAAAAGAATCACATTCTCATTTACTAAATACACAGCAGTGGTTAAGAATCATGAATTGTAGAATGGACCCCAGAACTTAATGCAAAACACCCGGTACAGAAAAGTTTCAAGCTTCTAACTTGACTGAATCCAGTACTGTACGGGCTTCTTTATACTCTTCAGCTTCTTCCAAGTCTTTTTCACTTTCCTGAAATGAAAGTTAGTAAAAGATTTATCCTTCAGGAATTTCAGTACTTTGCTATTCACTCAAATACTACAAACCATTAAGAGTAAGTTAAGAATTAAAAGGACCCCAGGCTTTCCAAGTATCCCACAGTTCTGTTCTTTTGCTACAGGGAAAAGGAAATGCTGAGTTGGCTTGGTTTTATTATGCTGAGTTGGCTTGGTTTTATTATATATTCTCATATAATATACTTTCATGCTATAAGTTAAGAACATAGTTGCCTAAAGTATTGGTATTAAGAAATTAAATAAAAACCTCAAAAACTTTAAAAATTTTTATTATTTTTATTTTATGTGTATGAGTGGATTGCCTACATGTATGTCAGATCTCTGTGAAGAAGCTGAGAGGCCATGGTACGAAGCTATGAAGCTGAAGACCCCAGAATATTGGAGATTCACCATGGAGGGCTGCTGGCCAAAGCCTAAGAGAGAAGTTGTGTGTGTTGCAGGTGGCAGAACCGGGTTAGTGCGGGGCTGCCCAAGCCTGTGGAACCCAGTCAATTTCTCTACAACCCCCATGTAGCCACACAATTTGATATTTTCTCTGCTAGACATTGGGCTTGGTCTTCTCATTCCTTGATATGATTCTTCCATTTTGAAATAGGAATGTTTATTCTGGGCTATTGTATGTTAGAGGTATATAACTTAATCTGATTTTATAAGAACTCAGTTAAGAGACTTTAGACTTAAAATACTAGAATTTTCAAAGATTACAGAGACTTTAAAAGTTGGCTTGTAGGGCTAGGCATGGCAGTGCATGACTTTAATGCCAGCACTCTGAAGGAGAGATGGGTGGATCTTCAAGAGATGGAGGCCAGCCTGGGATGGTCTACACAGCAAGTTCCAGGCCAGGTGGGGCTACACAGTGAGGCACTGTCTGGAAACAAAACAGAACAAAAATGTTGGCTTATATTTTACATTATGAGATAAACAGGAGACTTTGGGGACAAAGGGTGAAAGCTATAGCTTAAAGTGATGAGCTTGTGTGTCACACTGACAAAAGCTGGAATTGTGAGGTTTTTAATGTTTCCATTTTTTTTTAATTTTTCATTTATTTATTTATTTATTTATTTGCTGTTTGTTTGTTTGTTATGTGTATGAATGTACTGTCTGCATGTAAGTAGGTGTACTTGTGTCATGCAATGCTGCAGAGGTCAGAAGAGGGCATCGGATTCCCCTGGAAGTGGAGTTAGACGGTTCTTAGCCACCATGTGGGTGCTGGGAATTGAACCTGGGTCCTCTTCAAGGGCAGTTGGTGCTCTTAACTGCTGAGCCATCTCTCCAGACCCGGAATTGTGAGTTTTAACTGTCATGTTTATACAACCTATCACCTGAGAACATTAGTTCATTGCTCTCTGCTCTTGTTGGTAGATATAATGTGACTAGCTGTTTTAAGCTCCTACACAAAAACCAAATAATTCAAGATACTGCTGGTCAATACTGGTGCTATGGATACCTGCTACTATAACTCAAATATTTAATAATTAAGTAGACTAAACATGATAGAAAAGCGTTTTTCCTGTTTTTTTTATTTTTAAAATATATATATATATTACAAGATAATGTTACTAATCAAATCTAGACCCATGAACCCCTCCCTGCCCTCCCACCCCATCAGAGCTCATGCATTCTGCCAAACATGCCCTCCATCCCTCCCTCAGTCTTTCTCAAAATTTTCGATGTGCAAATTGACCGTTTTGAGCAAAAGTTCACTGTCTCAGTCAGTTCCCCAATGCAGTCTTTTCTGTTGTTGTTGTTCTTTCCAACATGCATCATTCCTAACTACTTGGACAAAAGCACAAGGGGCTGTGCAGAAAAGCATTTTTACTGGAGTTATAATTCAACACAATTTAGACTCCATTAATTATTTAAAGTAACGGTGGTGTGTATGGTGCAATG
Source organism: Rhizomys pruinosus (assembly GCA_009823505.1). Lineage (NCBI taxonomy): Eukaryota > Metazoa > Chordata > Mammalia > Rodentia > Spalacidae > Rhizomys > Rhizomys pruinosus. The sequence goes on along the minus strand of VZQC01014413.1, from coordinate 2,947,284 downwards.
GTCAGTATTAACTGTCAGCTTGATACCTAGGAGGTGGGCCTCCAGGCACACTGGTCAAGGATTTCCTTCACCAGTGTGCCCGGAATGACCCTGAGTACACTAATGAAATGGGAATACTCATTTTTAAAAAAGCATTTTATTTATTTATTTTTTATTTCACATATGAGTGTATTGCCTGCATGCATGTAAGTGGACCCGTATCATACAATGCCTGTGGAGGTCAGAAGAGGGCTTCGGATCCCTGAAACTAAAGTTACAGAGGCTTTTTAGCTACCATGTGGGTGCTTGGAACTGATCCCAGGTCCTCTGCAAGATCAGCCAGTGCTCTTAACTGCTGGGCCGTCTCTCCAGCCCCAGGTAGACTTGTTTAAATTAAGGGCCAGATCAATTCCTAAGCAAGGGGCACAGCATGCAAGCATTCAAGGTTCTCTGTTCCTGATTTTGGATACACTGTGACCAGCTCTCTCAAGATTCAACTTCTCTGTTCCTGATTTTAGATACACTGTGACCAGCTCTCTCAAGATTCAACTTCTCTGTTCCTGATTTTGGATACACTGTGACCAGCTCTCTCAAGATCCCGCTGCCATGATTTCCCTGCTTGCATGAAAGCTGAGCTAAATAAAATAAACCCTTCTTTCCTTCAGCTGTTTTTTTGCCAGAGTATTTTGTCAAAGCAACAAGAAAAGAAATTAAGATGCAGACCAAATGAATAAAATGAATAAAAATCTCTTCAACTAGCTCTAGTATTAAATATTTAAAAGCCAGGCTATTAATGTATTAGGTTGAAAACAATACAAAGACATCTTTACTTACTAATATCTGCTGCAGATCAGTATACGCAGCCTCTAACCTGCGCTGGCAATCCGGAATCATCATCCGGGACTCCTGCAGGATCTCTGCCTGAAATGAGAATGCCTGTGTATTTATCTTACACCTTGTTATTTAACTATGATTTAGGAGAAGTAGAAAAAAAGTATAATTATGTTAAATGAGTCAATGTTCTAATTTAAACTGGGCTTATTATCAGACTGTAAAATCTACAAAGTACAACTTCTATTTAGATCTTATACAAAGTTTTTTTTCCCCTCTTTCGGTTATCACTTTCTCATGGTAAGTAAAAATTAACAGGACAAGCTTTTCATTCAGCATTTTATTTTAAAAGACTATTTAAAATAAACTATTCCCCTGCTGTCACAAAGCACCTTTATCCAAGATGGGATCAGCTGGTTATATAAATATCTCCTGCATCTTTTGGGTAATAAAGAAAAACAGTGTTCAGATAATATCACATGGAGATAATTACTGCATGAGAAAAGTTATTGAGTTATTGATCACATCGTGTGCACACTGCAGGAGGTTCTCCCTGAAAGACGGAGGTAAAGAAAAATGAAAAGCAAAGACCAGCAGGTTCATAGTTTTGACGCTTACCATGCATAAAAAGTTATTACTTATCCTTGTGCCTCATTTTAGGACAGAGATGATTCTCCCCATGCATCTTGAGCCAAATTACCAGCATGGCACCCCTCTGAATCTCAACTTGCCTATTCCTCCTGAAAGCAAATACTGAAAAATTAAGCACAGGAATATTTATTCCACGGATGATTTTGGACCTAAAAATCTACCTTTTCAAAGCTAGATTGCAACAAATCACAAAAGAAAGAAAACAAACAAACAAGCAAACCAAAAACAACAAGCAAGTCAATCTAGGAAACCCAATCAATAAGTTAGAGTCAGATGGTGGACCTAAAAGAAGCCCTTTTTTCCAGGTAGTATAGAAGCTTTGTTTCCTTGAATTATTTCCAGAGACAGATACCATGGTAACACTTATTTCCAAAATATGATGTTCAATCAAAAGCTTTCGGAAAAATGGGCACAAAATCCCAGCTTTAAGATTATCTAGCTCAAATACAGAGGCATATCATTTAAAGTAAAAAATGCTGAACTTTGGTAGGAGCCAGTACCTTTATTCTTTCTCTATCAGCTTTGTCATAGGTCAAGATGACAGAATTTTATATAGGATATGCTCTATCCAAGCTATTTTCTTGGGGAGAAATACAATGAACCTAAAGTCTTTTACTAATAAGGCATATGTTAAAATTTCAAACATAGGATCATCACTTTCACAGTAAATAGACATTTAATCAATGACACTAAATTATTTTTGTATATCTGATTAGTTTGAATATATCTAAAAAAAAAAATCAGTGAAAGATTTCCTCTCCAATGGAATTCTTGAAGAATAGCTTATAGAAATTAAATAATATGGGGTTGGAGAGATGGCTCAGCGGTTAAGAGTGCCGACTGCTCTTGCAGAGGACCCGGGTTCAATTCTCAGCACCCACATGGCGGCTAAGAACCGTCTTTAACTCCAGTTCCAGGGAAATCTGACGCCCTCTTCTGACCTCTGCGACACTGCGCAACATAGGTACACCAACCTACATGCAGACAGTACACTCATACACATAAAAAAAAGGAAAGAAAAAAAATAAATAATATGAATACAAAGAATTAGGACAAACTGATAACAAGCCAAAAATGTGCATTTATGAATTTTTTGAAAGCAAAGCAGAATGTTACTGAAATGAATTTTAAGCAGTGCTATCCAAAATCACATATTCATTATTTCCATGTATATTACAGATCAAGATCTTGTATTGGGCTATCAAGATGGAATTCCTGACTTCAATAGGATAAAAGTCTATTCTCCTATATTCTCCCCATTATTCAACAAGTTACTTCACATTCAGCTCCCCATATCCACTGGCTCCACACCTGCAGATTCAAAAAGTAAGTTGAAAATTAAACACACACACACACACACACATTTGTATTAATCATTTGCAGTATTTTTGTCATTATCCCTTAAACAATACAGATAACACAATATCATACTGGATATCATAAGTAATCTAGAGATCATTTAAAATATAGGAATATATATATATATATATATATATGATTATGCCATTTTTAAAAGAAACCCAAGTATAAGGGTTTCTCAATATATAAAATATACATGAATTTTGCTATCTGTAGGAGGGTCCATGAATACTGAGGGAGCACTACATGCCTACATGATGCCAGCATAGGAAATACAAAAATGGAAGAGAGAAGGTCTCTGTTTGGCAATCCAATGTAGGAGCATAAACATGAAATCTGAAACATGACAGTGCTTCAAAACCATGCCACAGAAAGCCAGAGGAGCACACTGCTAATGATGAGTGGGTACCATATACCACACCTGTATCAAGCCCAGAAATTGAATCTTTTCCTGTCTGTGTTGGATAGCTTTAGTGTCAACTTGACACACCAGGGTTAAGGGAGCCCCATTGGACTAGTCTGTGGAGTATTGTCTTGATGAGTGATGTGGGAGAGGGCCCAGCCCACTGTGGGTGGTACCACCCAGGGCAGGTGGTTGTGTATTGTGTAAGAAAGCAGGCTGAGCCAGGCATGGTGGTGTACACCTTTAATCCTAGCACTTGGGAGGCAGAGGCAGGTGGATCTCTGTGAGTTCAAGGCCAGCCTGGTCTACAGAGTGAGTTCCAGGCCAGATGGGGCTACAGGGAAACCCTGTCTCAAAAAGAAAAAAAAAAAAAAAAAAGCAGGCTGATGAACTGTGACCCAGGAGTTGTAAGCTGAATAAACCCTTTCCTCCCCAAGTTGGTGGTATTGGTCAGTGTTTTGTCAGAGCAACTGAAGAGAAAGTAGAACACTGTCTAACAGTGAATTATAACTTCCAGAAATAACTTTAAAAGACAGCAGATGAGGTATGATTACACAATGAAGATATCCCAAGTACTAATTTTTTTTGGGGGGGGTGTCTTTTCGAGACAGGGTCTCCCTGTAGCCCCAGCTGTCCTGGAACTCGCTCTGTAGACCAGGCTGGCCTTGAACTCAAAGATTCGCCTGCCTCTGCCTCCTGAGTGCTAGGATTAAAGGTGTGTGCCACCATGCCCAGCGTTCAAATACTATTTTTTTTCCAAGTACTAATTTTTTAAAGAGAGGCTGTCACTACAACCCTGAAACCACTAGGATAGTAAAGAGACACTATGAACTATCACACTGTCCATGATGTTCATTAACAACTTCAAAGCAATGGGCCAACTCTTCAAAAAATATGAACCACCCAGAGCCCACTAATTCAATCCATTTCCTTGCACATTTCCTAATTTCATTTCTCTTTGCAGCTGGGTAATCTCCCTCTGCGTGTATGTACTGCCCTTTCATTATCATTCACCAGTAAACAGACATCAGGCTTGCTTCTGAAAATATGGCATCTATTTTATTTTGGTTATTCATATCAGTTTGCATAAAGTTATTTAATAAAATCAGTCCCTTTCTACATTTAATGTTTAGAACTGGAGAAGCAGTAGAGTTTAACAGCACAGACACCAGAATGTGTGCTCAAGACAGCAGAGCACTGTGTGTGACCTGCTCTTACTTCATTTTGGCTTCTGTATCTTTGTTGGACATTGGGGTTTTATCTGTTTTCGGGATGGAGTCTCACTATGTCCCCAAGCGGGCCTCCAACTTGCAATGATCCTCCTGCCTCAGCCTCCGAATATCAGGATTACATGTGTGACCTACTCCAGTTTCCTAATCATTAAATGTAAGTTTAGACAGTGAATAGGACCAAGTTCAAGGATGGCTGTAAAGACTGCATCAGTTAAAATGGTAATATAAGTATTAGCTTTACCTGCTTTTTAATGGCATAATTCTCACCATCTTCAGCTTTCATTTTTTCAATCTTTTCTTCTTGTTGCTTTGCTTCTTTTTCATACATCACTTTTTCTTTGACCAATCTATAAATAAGACAAAAATGTTTCAGGGAATGAACGTTTTTTCTCTAAAGTAGTAACAAAGAAACTAGGTAAATATAAACCAGACTTAAAATACTAAAACGCAGAGACCAGATGGGGGGTTGCTTTAGCCATACGTGTATGATCCTTGTGCCCTTAAGTCCTGTACTGAAGAAAAAAAAGTGTAATCTAAGGAGCATTAATTCTTAAATTTTAAGATGAAAACCCATTCTGTTACATGTGTAGTATGAAAACAGTCAAAAGTATGGGCTGATACTTTTATGTTGCTTTTCAAAAGCATTTTATTTTATGTGTCTGAATGTGCTATCTACATGTGGAGGTCAAAAGAGGGCCTGAGATTCTGCTGGAACTAGAGTTACAGATGGTGTGGGTGCTGGGAACCCAACCTGGGTCCTCTGCAAGAGCAGCCAGTGCTCTTAACCACTGAGCCATCTCTCCAGCCCCCTGTATTGCTTTATTTATTTTTTTAAAAAAAACAGCCTTTTCATTAATATGTTTTCCAAACTTTATATATCTACATTAAGGAATACAGTGTACATAAGCTTAAGTTTACTGGGGGGAAATCTTCATACTGCACACCAAATCCCAAAGAAAGATTGTATTACTCTTGACAACAAACCTGTTTAATATTTACTGGAATTTAATTTTATGCCAGACTTTGCTTTTGCATGGAACTAGACTAGTCATTTAAAGGTGGCTCTCCTATAAACCATGGAAACAAACCAGCATGAATGTACCAAAGCAGGACGGGGTAAAGATCAGGAAGATCCCTGATAGCAACAGTGCAAAACAAAGAATCAAAGTGCAGTTCCCCACAAATAGCTCAATCTTCTTAATTCTGGTAATCTAGATTTAAGTAGAAAAGTATAATTCAAGAGTCACCAACATATCCATATAGATAATGTTTACATAGAGCACTTTTGATTGTACCAGACTGAGCAGCATTCTCCAGCTGGCTTGCTTATTTACTTCTAACCCATATTGTAAAGATGGCAGGGAGAAACCCTACTTAAAACATAATGGAGATTTTAAGTGTATTTCAAAATATGATTTGATTTTTACATTTTAACTGAACTAAATTTAAAATCTTTTTAAAATTTATTTATTTCTGTATGTGTATGAATGTACTGTCTGCATGCAGGTCTGTGCACCCGTGTCATGCAATGCTGTGGAGGTCAGAAGAGGGTGTCGGATTCCCCTGGAACTGGAGTTCTCCTGGAATTGGAGTTTCAGATGGTTCTCGGCCGCCAAGTGGGTGCTGGGGATCAAACCCAGGTCCTCTGTAAGAGTAGTCGGCGCTCTTAACCGCTAGGCCATCTCTCCAGCCCAAATTTAAAAATCTTTAAAGCAAAGGAAAACAACCATCATCTAACTCTTTGCTTATACCATATACACACACACACACACACACACACACACACACACGTATGAAGACTCTGTGTCCAATTTTAGCTCTAAGATTAAGTCACTACACACTATACCCTGAAATTAAAAGAGTATAAAATTTTATGTTGCAAAATATAAACAAGCAAAAAAGCTTATTCAAAGAACAAAGACCAAATGAACATAAAATTACTCCATGCTGAACTGAAGGAAAACCCCCAATGGTTTTTGGGGGGGGGGAGGAAACAAATGGGTTATTTTATTTCAATAACTTGTGAGCTTTTCACTATAAAACTTATTTATTTATTGTTTTTTGGTATTTTCAAGACAGGGTCTCCCTGTAGTCCCAGCTGTCCTGGACTCACTCTGTAGACCAAGCTAGCCTTGAACTCACAAAGCTCTGCCTGCCTCTGCCTCTCAAGTGCTAGGATTAAAGCCACCATGCCTGGCTTTTTTTTTTTTTTTTTCTGTATGTGTATGAATGCACTGTCTTCATGCAGGTCTGTGCACCCATGTCGTGCAACGCCGCGGAGGTCAGAAGAGGGTGTCAGATTCCCCTGGAACTGGAGTTCTCCTGGAATTGGAGCCTCAGACGGTTCTCAGCCGCCATGTGGGCACTGGGGATCGAACCCGGGTCCTCTGCAAGAGCGGTCGGAGCTCTCAACCGCTAGGCCATCTCTCCAGCCCCCATGCCTGGCTTTTATAAAACTTATTTTTATAAAAAAAGTTAAGATTAAGTATAGCATTTTTTTTTTTTTTTTATGGGTCTATTTTGTCTTTTTGAAGCAGGTCTTCTGTGCTGGATAAGCTTTAAGTTATTGTCTATGGAGTTGAGGCAGTGTGGGAGGGCCCAGCCCAGGACAAATTGGTTTGCACACCTGGGGGCAGGTTGTTGTGTACTGTTAAGAAAGGCGGCGGGCTTGGCCGGGGGAGCAAGCCAGTAACAGCATCCTCCATGGGACTGTGCTTCCAGCTCCTGACTCCATGTTCCTGTCTTGAGTTCTGCCTTGGGTTCCCTGAGTGATTAACTGTACCCAGATTCCTGAGCATGTGAGCGAATAAACCCTGTTCCTCCCACAACGTGTGTGTCGGTCAGTGGTATTTGTCACAGCAATGGAGAAGAAACTTTAGAACAGAAATTGGTACCAAGAAGAGTGGGTATTGCTGGATGACAGACCTGACTTTTTGCGTGTTTTGGGGAAGGGATTGTGGAAGCATATTGGACTTTTGGGCTTGAAGAAAATCAGTTGAATGTCTAAAGATTTTGTTGCTGTGGAACTTGGAATAGTTTTTGCTGAAAGAGTGTAGAAGATGTGAGGTCTTGGCTTGTGAAGTTTCAAGGGAAGCAGAGATTAACAGGACTGTTTAATCTGTGGTTCTGGTCAGCTGGGGCTGAAGAATCAGCTGTAAGTAATTTAAGAGACCAGAACCTGAAGGGAAATCTTTGTTGTACTGGGGACAATTGAATGCTGGTTACTGGGGCTGAAAAAAATCAGCTGAAGAGTAAACAAAAGACACAGAACCTGAACGTGAAATTTTTGCTTTACTGGGACAATTGATGCTTGTTAGCTGGGCTGAAAAATCAGCTTGTAAGTAACAAGAGACCAGCATCACTTGTGGTGAAATCTTCCTGGAAGAATTTCTTCAGGTGTCAACACACAGTAAGCTGTGTTCCAGAAGGCGCCCGAGCTCCATGGTCAAGCAGAACAGGCGGTAACGTTGTAAGAGTCTCCTATATGGTTCTGGATGTCGAAAGGCATGAAGGGTGTCAACAACAGCAGCCAGAGGCCTGGCACTGTGAGAGGCCAGGATAAGAGCCATGGTCAGAGTGCGCCTCGGTTGCGTGAAGACCCCCAGGATTCCAGGGGTCAGGAAGAGAAACTGAGGTTTGCATCAGGAGAGGTCAGAAGCTATGAGGGCATCAGTTTCAGTGAGTGACCTGTTTTTTGGAGATGCCGGGACATGGGATGACTACCAAGGGCAGAGGCAGGTGTGGAATGGAGTGGCCTGGGCCTGTGAGATAGCTGTGTGTGCCACGGCGGCAGAGTGGAGAAGGGGGAGTCTCGAGACCCTTTGGAGCCCAGAAGATTGTGGAGTGAGTCCCAGGTTTCCAACCTTGAGCTACTTTGCTGAACTTAGGTTTTGTTTGAGAGTGCCTGATTCTTCCCTTTGAAATAAGACAGTACTTGTTTTGGATTTTACAGCAGCCCACAGTTAAGAGCCTTTTAATAGACTGTGAACTTTTAAGTGTTGGGACATTTGAACGACTGTGGGGCTTTTAAGGTTGTACTGTCTTAGGTTGTGATTAATGTTAACATCATACTTTGGGGATAAGAACTGTAAAGGTGGTGGTTTAATAGTGATGTGTTTTGTGTGTCAAGTTGACAAGGGGTCAATTGTGCTGGATAGCTTTAGTGTCAACTTGACACACCTGGGTTGAGGGAGCCTCAATTAGGGAATTGGCTCCATTGGATTGGACTGTGGCCACGTCTGTGGAGTATTGTCTTGATTGTCGGCAATGTGGGAGGGCCCAGCCCACAATGAATGGTGCCACCCTGGGCAGGTTGTTGTGTACTGTATAAGAAGGCAGGCTGGGCATGAGCCAGGGGAGCAAGCCAGTGAGCAGCATTCCTCCATGGCCTGTGCCTCAGCTCTTGGCTCCATGTTCCTGCCCTGAGTTCCTGCCTTGGGTTCCCTGAGTGATGAACTATGACCTAGGAGATGTGAGCTGAATAAACCCTTTCCTCCCCAAGTTGGTGTCAGTCAGAGTGTTTTGTCACAGCAATGGAAGAGAAACTAGAACAGTCTCCCTGTAGCCCCCGCTGTCCTGGAACTTACTCTGTAGACCGGGCTGGCCTTGAACTCACAAAGATCTGCCTGCCTCTGCCTCCTGAGTGCTAGGATTAAAGGTGTGCACCACCATGCCCGGCAGTATAGCACAATTTTTAATAATTAAAACTTACCTCTGGAGTGCTGGGATTAAAGGTGTGAGCCACCACACCTAGCTAGAAAACATTTTATCAATATTTTCAAACAAAAAATACAGAGAAAGTGTGCTGAGTGCTCTGCCCACTGCTCCTATTTCGGCAGTCTCATGTATGTCACTCACTATTCTTAAAATCCTAATTATTAGTTTTCACTCTAGCTTTTTCCCCCCTGCCCCCTTCAGCCCTTTGGTTCTGGGAATGAATCTCAGGGCCTCACAGATGCTAGGCAAACACTCTACCACCCAGCCACATCCCTAGCACATTAGTTTTTGTGGTTGTATGTTTGAGGTTAAAGGCCCTACCCTTACCAGTCATTGTGGCTTGTAATTCCAGTACTCAGAAGTGAAGACGAGAGGATCAGGAGTTCAAAGCCAGCCTTAACTACATAGCAAATGAGTTTGAGGCCAGCCTGGGCTACCTACATAAGATCCTGTCTGAACAAAACAAAACCACCCAAACCAACCAAACAAAAAAGCCTGGCCCTTACAAAAGAAACACATATTAACCCAAACTGGATTAAAATTCCCAAAGTAAGAGATAAAATTATAAAATTCTTGTATGAAAACATAGAGGTGCACCTTGATAGCCAGGATTGGGCAATGGATTTTTACATATGACACCAAAAGTACTAGCTAAAAAAAAAAAAAAGAAATAAAAAGCTTTTGTGGTTTCAAGATACTATCATACAATAAAGGGCATTATCAAAAAAGTGAGAATATCATAATAGAAGAAAATAATTGCAAGTAATATGTATGATAAGGAATTATAGTTAAAATACACAACTGACACTTGGGAGGCAGAGGCAGGCAGATCTCTGGGAGTTCAAGGCCAGCCTGGTCTACATAGCGAGCTCCAAACCAGCTGGGACTAAAGGGAGACCCTGCCTCAAAAAAAGACTCCCCCCCAAAAATATATATACACAACTGAATAACAAAAGACAACCCCATTTAAAGATTGCCAACCTTGTGGATGGAAAGATGGCTCAGCAGTTAAGAGCACTGGCTGCTCTTGCAGAGGACCTAGGTTCAATTCCCGGCACCCAAATGGCAGTTAACAACCATCTGTAACTCCAGTTCCAGGGGATCCAATGCTCTCTTCTGACCTCTTCAGGCACTACATAATATGAGTGCATTTACACACATGCAGGCAATACGCTCATATACATAAAAATAATAAAATATTTTTTAAAAGTTGGTAGTTTTGAGTAAGCACTTCTCTCAGGCAACACACAGTACAACAAGCAGTCAGTGCAGAAGAGGATGCCTGACATTCTCTACTGTGAGTGAAATGACTGCACAATTACTACATGGCCATAGCCGGAAAACACTCAACACTTTGCAGAAATGAAAACTGGTGCAACTGTCTTGAAAAGGTTGGCTATTCCTCAAAGTATTAAACTAAAATTACCATTTGTCTCAATTCCATTTGTAGGTATGTACCCTAGAGAAATGAAAACGTATGTTAACAAAAAACATGTACATAAGTGTCTATAATAGCGTGATATGTGTAACTGGCAAAACATGGAAACTAAAAAACTCATTTACAAATAAACAAAATGTTGAACATTACTTGGCAATAAACAATAAAATACCAACTTGTGCTACAATACAAATGAACCTTGAAGACATAAAGGCCCCAAACTCATGGTTCTACTTATAGGACATGTACAGAATAGGCAAACATGAGAACGCAGAGACAGAAAGGAGGCAATCACTGCTGACAAGGAAAGATGAGAGGAGGGTGACAGCTGAATGGAATGGGCTTGGTTTATCAAGTGCTGAAAATGCTGTAAAAATGACAGTACATATTACTGATAGTTGTGCAACTCTGTAAATACACTGTATATGTAACAACTAAACTGTGTGATATGTGAATCATAACACAATGAAGCCTTACCAAAAAAGGGTAAGTTTGTGACCACAAAATCAGCTGCAAGGAAAAGGTCCAAGGAGCAGTATATCAACAACAGCTGAGCAAGTGAACATGGCACACAGAAAGCTACATTTTATTTATAATTTAAAACTGCTTTAATAACAATTTTCAATATTAAGATAAGTATTAGGGGACAAGAGGGCTGCATCCTTCCTACAGGGCGGAGCTGTGTCAAAGCTGTTCTCTTTCAGATGTATTATTATACTGTGCACCTTGCCCCACACTACACATAACTTTTCCAAACATTCAGGGCTTTATGCTCAACCCCCCGTAAGCATTTGTGTTTTAGATTGTACTAGAGTATCTTGCATATCATCAATACTGCTGTGCCGTTGTTTTTATGATCAGTATGTAACTATAATTATTATTTAGGTGCATTAATACTGAGACTATTTTCAAAATGTTTTGGTTGCTAAATTCCTCTAATAAAAGTATCCAGTAATCGGGGCTGGAGAGATGGCCTAGCGGTTAAGAGCGCCGACTGCTCTTACAGAGGACCCGGGTTCAATCCCCAGCACCCACATGGCAGCTGAGAACCATCTGTAACTCCAATTCCAGGAGAACTCCAGTTCCAGGGGAATCCGACACCCTCTTCTGACCTCCGCGGCATTGCACGACACGGGTGCACAAACCTACATGCAGACAGTACATTCATACACATAAAAAATAAATAAAAATTAAAAAAAAAAGTATCCAGTAATCAGTTTTTCCATCTCCATGACAAACACCTGAGAGAAATAATTTAAAGAAGAATTCATTTTGGCTCATGGTTTCAGTCCATGGTCAGCTGACTCCACTCTTTCTGGGCCCATGGGTGAGACACCATGTTGGGAGGGCGCGGTGGAGCAGAATTGCTCAATGCATCGTGACCAGGAAGCAGAAGCAGAAAGGAATCAGGAACAAGGTCCAGCTTTCCAGGGCATGGCCCAGTGATCCATTCCCCCAACAAGGCTCTAACCATAATGTCAGCACGTTACAAATCCATCAAGGATTAGTCCAGGGATCTCGGGATGCATCTCCTAAAAGTCCATCTGCTGGCAGAAAAGCCCCCCAAACATGAGTCTCTGTGGGAACATCTCAGATCTGAACTGTAGTTGAGCTGGATAGGCTATCAGAGAGACCAGCACATGCCATATCATCCTATAACTCAAAGCATAGTCAGTGGATGGCAACCTATGGCCAGGGAGCTCTATCAGGTCTGCCACCTGTTTCCGTATGGTCTAAGAACTATGAATGGGTTATATTCATTGTAGGCACTCACTCTAACCTGTTTTAAAAATGAGTTAAAAATCAAAATACCTTTTAATAATTTAAATTTAAAGATGTATACAAAGCAATTCTGGAGCAAGCAGAACAAAACTGACTGACAGTAACTGAGAAATGAGAGCTCTGGTGACTTTTGAGGAGGTATGCGATGACAGAGGACAATGCTATGCCTGAGCTCACAGACATCTGACTTACAATCCTTGTCATCCCACACATCATGTTTGTCTATGGAGAACAGCAGTAATGGCCCCAGGAAAACTGAAGAGACACCTAATTACATGTCACATTTGACAAATAAAGGTATAGATTTATTTGCATGGTACTGAAACATCAAAATTTTAGAAAGTAAATTATTCAGTGTAATAAATACTGGAGAGTGAAATTACTGAGCTGAAAAAGGAAAGGTGAAACAAAAAAACACAACCACAAATACAAAATCCCACCTGATCAGTGAGAACCCAGTAATGTTAGCATATACGATTAAAGTATAAAAAGATCCATTTAACAGTATAATCAGTTTTTGGATGACAAATCAAATGATGTTGAAAGTATAGCTGTTACTGGCTACACAGCATTTTAGGACATGACAGCATGTCGAGGTATTAAGTACTGGCCATTCTCATACGTAACAGGATGATGACCACCTCTACCCACCCATACATTTCATGGGCCTGTGTCCTCTGAAAGTTCACACTTTATTTTTTAAAATTTATTATTTTTTTAATTTTATTTATGTGTATGAATGTACTGTCTGCATGTAGGTTTGTGCACCCATGTCATGCAAAGCCTTGGAGGTCAGAAGAGGGTGTCAAATTCCCCTGGAACTGGAGTTAAAGATGGTTCTCAGCCACCATGTGGGTGCTGGGGATTGAACCCGGGTCCTCTGCAAGAGCAGTTGGTGCTCTCAACCATTAGGCCATCTCTCCAGCCCCATTTCACACTTTAAAAGGGTTGGCTGCCAGCTTAGAAGGCTTTTAGGAATGGACTAGATCATGAGAAATTCATCCACTGATGGGAATCATAATTTTATGGCATTTTGGGAAGAATTTCCAGCTGGGCATGGTGGCACGTGCCTTTAATCCCAGCACTCAGGAGCCTGGCAGATCTCTGTGAGTTCAAGGCCAGCCTGGTCTATAGAGTACCAGGCCATCTGGGTCTACAGGGAGACCCTGTCTCAAATAAATAAATAAACAAATAAATAAACAAACAAACAAACAAACAAATAAATAAATAAATAAATAAATAAAATTTCCAGACCTGAGGCTAGAGAGATGGCTTAGCTTAAGAGCAGGCAGTGCTCTTCCATGTGACCTGAGTTTGGTTCCCAGCACCCACATCTGCCATCTTACAACTACCAGCAATTCCAGCTCCAAGGGGAGCCAACCCCTCTAGTTTCCTTGGGCATCAATATTTACTTACACACACACACACTCGTGCAAGCTAAATAAAATAAATCTTAAAAAATTTCCAGATCTCAAAGAAAGTTAAAAGCTTTCAAAAAGAAAAGAAATACATTACTTATAAAAGAAGGAATAATCATATTAACACTGTATTCCATATCAATGACACTAGATACTGTGTAGAGTTAAGAGCTGGGCAGTTCCACAAAAACTTAGCAAGTTCATCTGTTCCCCCCTTCTAAGAAATATACTTAGGAATATACTGAAGCAAATAAATTATTCATATAAAAATTTCCCCCAAATCAAAAAATATAGTGTATCAAACTGAAGATGAAATTCCATAAAAGCCAAGCTAAACCACAGTCAACATAATCTAACAGTTGAAGGAAGGCTGACAGTGGGGGTCAAGATTAGGCTGTTCAGTAGGGCAGGAAGACAACCAGCCTAAACGAGAATCTTAGTGTGGGCTCTAGAAGGAACATCTCAGAGATGAATAGATTGGAATCTAAGAGAAAAACAGGGCTGGAGAGAGGGCTTAGTGGTTAAGAGTAGTTGCTACTCTTCCAAAAAATCTGAGTTGGATTCCCGGCAACCAAACTGGCTTGTAACTTCAGCTCTCTTCTGGCCTCCAACACACACACACACACACACACACACACACACACACACACACACAATCTTAAGTATACAATTAAAACTCTATGATCTTCTTCACTTACAAGGCCTGACGGTGATTGCCTTTAATTCTAGCACTTGGGAGAAGAGGCAGGCAGATCTCTGTGAATCTGAGGTCAGCCTGGTCTACATAATGATTTCCAGTCCAACTGGGGCTACATCTTGAGATCCTGTCTAAAAGAAGAAGAAAAAGGAAGAAAGAAGAAAGAAGGAAAGGAGGAAAGAAGGGAGAGAGGAAAGGAGGAAGGGAGAGAGAGAGGGAGGGAGGCGACAGACTCTATCCAAACTGAGTTTATAAGCACCATCTCCTTGAGTAGCCAAGGATCTAACAGAGGAAAATGTAATCCTATATTATACAACCCATTTAATCATCTTCAGCTTCACTTGCTTTGTGTATTAAAGTCTGTTTAGAGACCAAGGAATGCTTACCAAATTTTTCTAATAAAAGCATGCTATAGTTAGGATGACCCCTTGTCAGCTAATCAAACTTTGTCTTTTGTAAAAATTCTAACTTATATGTAATCAGCTGCTTGTGTGAAAAGTCTTGTATTTGAAGTCCCTACTATTATTTCCCTTTTCCTGAAAAGGGGAATAATAAAAGGGAAATAACACACTTCTTTCCTACTGATATAGCTGATAAGCCTCTCTTTTTTCTAACTAAAAAATAAACAATTCATTTTTTTAGATATGAAGGAAAGAAGAAACATATTGAGGTCTTAATGACAGATCTTTCTGTCATTTTTGACACTTTATTGCAGTTAATACTATAACCTTATTTAAATATTATACCACTATACAGACTTTCTTGTATATGTACAATCAAGTGAATGCAGTATGGGTGCGTGTGTGTGTGTGTGTGTGTGTGTGTGTGTGTGTGTGTGCCTGTTAAGGTCACCAGACAACTTTGGGTATTGTTCCTCAGGTACCAAGAAACTTTATTTGGAGATAGGGTCTGTGGAACTCACCTATTAGGCTAGATTGGCTGGCCAGTGAACCCCAGGGATCCACATGTCTCTACCTCCCCAGCATGCAAGTATAAATATGCATACTGATTATATGACTTATAAGTACATTATAAGTGTTCTTATGTGGGTAGGGATCAAATGAAAGTCTTTGTGCTTATGAGGTAAGTACTTTATCAACTGAGCTATCTCCCTAGCCCTGTAGTTTCTTATTTGTTATGCTTTCCAATAATGTTTTTAGGAGGTTTTGAGATTAAAGTAGAACTCAACTAAGATCTTTCAATATTTTAGAAATAAAATCTAAATTATTATGGCTCATATAACTGGTAAAATAAGATGCTACTAATGAAAACTAAGCTGAAGACAGTAACACTAAAAGAGACACTGTGGTGGTTTGAATGAGAAATGTCCCTACAGGACCAAGTACTTGAACACTTGGTCCCAAGCCGGTGGCACTGTTTAGGAAGTTTAAGAGATGTGGCCTTGCTGGTGTAAGTATGTCACTTGGGACAGGGTTTGAGGGTTCACACACTTGCCCCACTTTCAGTTCCCTCTCCCTGCTTCCTGTTCTGGCTACCTGTTGCCATGCCTCCCCCTCTGGAAGTATAAACCAAAGTGAACTGTAAGTTGCTTTTGGTCATGAGGGTTTTGTTTTGTTTTGGTTTGGTTTGGTTTTTTTCGAGACAGGGTTTCCCTGTAGTCCCAGCTGTCCTGGAACTCACTCTGTAGACCAGGCTGGCCTTGAACTCACAAAGATCCACCTGCCTCTGCCTCCTGAGTGCTAGGATTAAAGGCATGCACCACCATGCCCGCCATGTATATATTTAGTGTGTATGTGTGCATGTGCGTGTAAACTGAAGTTGAAGGCTTTAAGCAGATCATTCTAGCAGAAGCCTGGAGGACAGCAGAAATAAGGAAATATGGACTGTAGAGGCCCAGCTGAAGAGGTTTCAGGGGGGAACAAGGTCTAACTAGGGTAGAGGCCATTCCTGTGATTATTTTGGCAAAGAATCTGGCTGCCTTTTGCCCTGTCCTAAGAACTCACCTAAGGTTAAATTTAAAAGTAATGGACTAATTTCTTTGGCAGAGGAAATTCCAGGACAACCTAACACTGAATCTGTGGCTTGGTTATTACTGACAACTCTTACAGAGGTCTACAGTGAAAAAGAGGAAGCTGGAGAAATAAAGAGCACTAGGAAGCTTAATGTTACACCCAAGGCATGTGATGACAGGCTGTAACTGTTAAGGAGATTAACACCTTTAAGGAGAGGCCTCTAGCTCTTCATAAGAACAAGGAAGATATCCCAAGGACAAGATCCCACTCAACTAAGCTTCCAACTTGTAAAAGACAATCTAAGGGGTTTGTGCAAGGTTCCACAGCCAAACTTGGCAGTGTTGTCCATGTGGTACTGGCTTAGGAGGCATGAAAAATGCAAGAGTGAGGAGCTGTAGATTCTTCCTCTGAGGTTTCAGAGAGCCACTTAGCCCAGACAATGTTAGTGCTGCTGGAGTCGCTTTGAGAAGTCCGAGAGGCCACTGTGTGAAGCTGTGAGGTGAAGCATGAGTTACAGTGGAGACCCCAAGATGTCGGAGATGCCAAAGCCATAAGACATTTGCTGAGAGATGCACATGGGAGTAGAACCGGCCCGAGAGAGAGATGTTTGTTGCAGGCACTGTATCCCTTGGAACTAGAGTTATAGGCAGCTGTGAGGGACTTATGTGTGGGCTGGGATGTAAACCCAGGTCCTCTGCAAAAGCTGCAAGTACTCTTAACTACTGAGTGATCTCTCTTGACCCTAAACTTTGGTTTTTCTATTACTGGAGTTAATATCTGAAGGAACAGGATCATTAGATTATTCCACAGGTACTTTGGAATTACAAATCCCAGTTTTCTACTATACCAAGAAATATTCCATAAAAACCTGTGTAAGACTATTCTACAGTTGAAACAAAAACTTCCATTACATTTTAGATTTATAAAATACTTCTATAATTGACAGGATATCAAATAGTATATAATATCAGGACTCCCAAACTGTAACTTCCAGAAGAGTGGAAGCTGAGCAGCTAGAATTAACATCTAGAAAGTATTATGGTGTGAGGCTGCTGAACAAAGGAAACAACGTAGCAGCAGGGGAAGCACATCTGTTTATAACTATGACTCAGGGAGACAATACAAGTGAGCTACATTTAAGCTGCATGCCTGAAAGTACATCACAAGTTAATTGCATTCATTGTGTATAAAGTGTTTGTAATTAAAATTTGGGGTCATTAAAAAGTCCCAACCTTCAACTGGTAATGATTTGTTAGAGATGAGGATACAGCTCAGTAATAGAGTTCTTGCCTAGCATGCAGAGGCCCTGCATTCAACCTTGAGTGCCAAACTAAATAGAGAAAGAAAAGAGAGGGAGGGAGGGAGGGAGGGAGAGAGGGAGGGAGGGAGGGACGAAGGAATAATTTCGAGGTCAGTAAATTAAAGAATTTCCAACAGTATGTGGTATAAAACTTAGACTGTACTATATACGACCACAGATAAAATGAGACGGAGATCTAGGTAGAATATCTTCTCTTGTTCCTCTCTCCTCATTCTTCTAACAAAACACCCAAGAGAGAGAGTATTATTATAAAGAACAGAAATTTATTTCTCATAGTTCTGAGAGATAAAAAAAGATCTAGAGGGGCTGGAGAGATGGCCTAGTGGTTAAGAGCGCCAGCTGCTCTTGCAGAGGACCCAGGTTCGATTCCCAGCACCCACATGGCAGCTGAGAACTGTCTTTAACTCCAGTTCCAGGGGAATCCAACACCCTCTTCTGACCTCCGCAGCATTGCACAACACGGGTGCACAAACCTACATGCATACAGTACGTTCATACACATAAAAGAATAAAAAATAAAAGATCTAGATCAAGATACAGCACTTAGCATCTTAGAAAAGTCCAGTATGAAGAAGATAGCTCAGTTGTGAAGAACACTGGCTGCTCTTGCACAGGATCCAAGTTTGATTCTCAGTACCCAGATGGCAGAAAATAACTTAGAACTCCAGTTCTAGTGGATCCGACATCCTGTTCTGGGCTCCATGGCACTGCATTCACATGGTACACTTATGTATGCAGGCAAAAACATTCAATACACAGAAAAAATTTTAAATGTTAACAGTCAAAATAAAAAGTAAATGCCATGAAGGACTGGTAACGTACCTCCCGTCAGCACTTAGCAGGGTATACATCAAGGGTGTTTTCTGAGTGTACTCTTACTTGTTCTGTGAGGTCAGCAGAGCAGCTGTCATCACCCAATTTTCAAAGAAGAGAAATGACTCATCTAAGGCCAGCTTGCCAAGAAATGGTTAAATCAGGATTTCACTACAAGCATTTATATCCCCTACCTAGTACCACATGTTTAGAACAAATGCAGCAATCTTCAAAACATGAATGTTGCTGGGCTTGGTGGCGCACGCCTTTAATCCTAGCACTTGGGAGGCAGAGGCAGGCAGATCTTTGTGAATTCAAGGCCAGCCTGGTCTACACAGTGAGTTCCAGGACAGCTGGGGCTACAGAGAGATCCTATCTTGAAAAGACCAAAAAAAAAAAAAAAGTGAATGTCTTTTACCTGTTCTAAAAGTAAAATAATTTCATGGTTTAAAAATCCAAATAAGGGGGCTGGAGAGGCTCAGTGGTTAAGAGCATTCACCGCTCTAGAGCAGTGAGGTTTGGTTCCAAGCACCCACATCAGTAATTCTAGTTTCAGAGGATCTGACACCCTCTTCTGGCATCCTTGGGCACTGTACAACGTGGATGCACTTACAAACATACAGGCAACACTCATGCACATATAATAAAAATAAATGAATAAAAAATTAAAACTAAGACAAAAGAGGACCCAGTGTAAAAGCAACTTATCTTTCAACACCCTGACACCAGCCACTTAGCTCTCCACTGTAAGCACTAGCCTATCAGTTTTTTGTTTGTTTGTTTGTTTGTTTTGGTATTTTTGAGACAGGGTCTCCCTTTAGTCCCAGCTGGCCTGGAGCTCACTCTGTAGACCAGGCTGGCCTTGAACTCACAGAGATATCCTGCCTCTGCACCCCAAGTGCTAGGATTAAAGACGTGTGCCACCACCCCTGGCCAGTTTCTTATGCAGCCTAAATGAAAGAAAATGAATACCTAATTAGATGGCATTTGTTACCTTATAATCTCCCAATACCCATTAATTAATCCATTAAACTGGAGATGGTTCAAGTTCTATTAACTGCTCAAGTAGCATATAGGCTTTAATTAATTTTAATAAATAAGTTAGACAAGACATTTTGTAAACAGCTAAAATGATACATGCAAAATCCATAATAAATATAATTTTTTAAATACAACAAATCTTAGGGCTTAACATCAGGAATTAATAGCTAAAAATATAATCTAAAGCTAATTATTTCACTAATCCTTTAACCTGTCCTCTAAAGGTTTGGAGATATTCATGAGATTAAAGTGTATCCTGCCTGGGCTACAGAGATAGCTCAGCAGTTAAGCACATTTCCTGCTAGGCAGAGGACCCCAGTTCAGATCCCAGCAGCAACATCTGGTAGCTTACAACTACTTGAAACTCTAGCTGCAGGAGGTGTAGCACCCTCTTCTGACCCACACAAGTGTCAACTAAAATATTTTACAATTCACAAAACGTTTATTATTTCAAGTCTTCTGCCCATTAACTCAACTAAATATTTACTCAAAGTAAAGCATTTTACAATCCAACTTTCTGAATTAGCCAGTAAACACCTTAAAAACTCTGCACTGTTGGAGGGCTGGAGAGTGGCTCAGCAGTGAAGAATACTTGCTGTTCTTTCAGGGGACCTGGGTTCAATTCCTGCATCAACATGGTGGCTAGCAACTGTCTATAACCCCAGTTTCAGGGAAATCTGACACCCTCTTCTGACTTCCAAGGACTTTGTATAACACAGGTGCACTCATATACATGCATGCAATATACTCATATACATAAAAATAATAAATATCTAAAAAAAAACGCAAAAAACACACAAAATCTGTACCAAACAAAACCAGATGAACATATAAATCATGTCTTTTATGGTATTTAGGAACACCATAACTTTTTGCAAATAACTGTTTTACATAGCTCTTGGCCTATTTCAGATGAGTTCTTTGGTAAAATCTATAATAACTCTATGTGGAGAAATACAGACAAACACACCTCTTTGGCAAATACCCCTTTCCTATGGCCAACCTAAAAAATTCAGAAACTGCAGCATTTGGAGTTGAAGAAGACAGAGAGGGACCAGGGATAGAGTAAGTCATTTCAACCTGTGCGTAAACAGATACAATCCTTTAACTGACCATGTGTGGCTACAGTCAATTCAACTCAACTGTAGTAAGTAGTCCTTTTCCAGAAAAAAAAGAAAAGCTCTTCCAAGAGATATTAGTAGCTACAATAAAGAAGAAGGTTTCTGTGAACAACTGCAGCTGAAGAAATACCCACTCTAGTACCTTCTTAGGGATTTTATACAGTGAAAGCTTTGGAGCAATCTTACAATAAAGCAACATCAAAGTTTGTTTAATTTAGCCCCTTTCAAAAAATTTTTTTTAACACAGAAACCTTTTTGAACATGCTTACAAAGATCTAGTGAGCCAGATTCTATTGGATGTGAGACTAGAATCCCAAATGAGAGACTGATAATATTAAAAATTTTGACCATAGTAACTGACATTTTTATTTCCAAATTTCTATACTGTATTTATACAGAATATTAAATAAAATGAGTTCATTCAAAGTTTCCAATCTATAAAAGTTGACAGAGTATCACTGTCAGTTTAAACAATATAATTCTTACATTTTAAAGTGGCAAGAAAAGCAGTATAATTACTTAATCATAGTGTACCTCTGTAGTAAGATTACAAAGAGCTTTGTATCTGTCCTATCACTTTTACATTTCACATTTCTTAAAATTCACATTTCAGTAGAAAGCAACAGTTAAGAGCACCCCATGATACTATCAACAAAACATTTAGTTCAAAAATTATATATTAGCATTACAGCTGACAGTTTTATAAAAATCAAACCCGTTTTCCCTAAGTTTATTTCTTTACCTTTAATGTGGTATCTAAATGGTAATAAATACTTCATGGTTCTTAACCCACAAAAATCTTATAAAGGAACACAATTTTTAAGATTTTAAGGTAAGTCTAAAAAAAGATAGCTTCCACTTAACATGTTATTCAAATAACCACTTTTATTTTATTTTTTATTTTTTGGTCTTTTTGAGACAGGGTCTCCCTGTAGCCCCGGCTGTCCTGGAACTCACTCTGTACACCAGGCTGGCCTTGAACTCACAAAGATCCGCCTGCCTCTGCCTCCCAAGTGCTAGGATTAAAGGCGTGCGCCACCACGCCCGGCCAAATAACCACTTTTAAACTGGGNTGAATGTACTGTCTGCATGCAGGTCTGTGCACCCGTGTCGTGCAATGCCGCGGAGGTCAGAAGAGGGTCTCGGATTCCCCTGGAGCTGGAGTTCTCCTGGAATTGGAGCTTCAGACGGCTCTCGGCCGCCATGTGGGTGCTGGGGATCGAACCCGGGTCTTCTGTAAGAGCGGTCGGCGCTCTTAACCGCTAGGCCATCTCTCCAGCCCTAAACTGGGACTTTTAACTAATTAGGCTGAGTTTAGAAAAAATTAGCATGTGAAAACATTTACAGTTCTCCAAACATTAATGAACAAATGTCCACTAATTTAATCTTCCAAAGGGGCCAAATCACATCAAGTATAGAGTAGCATTTTTATTGTGGTAAAATACTCAAAATATCTAGTTTCCGTGCTGTGAGAAATGGAGCTTCCCAGTCATCTGATCTAACCTAGCAAGACTACCTTTTCTTCCTAACTGTAAGTCTTTTAAAAAGAAAATTAACACTGGCCCTTAAAAAAATACATGCAGACTATTTTATGAAATCTTACTCTCTCGGTACTGAAAGGTCCTTTAGTTGCTGTGCCCTCTGCAACTTA
The DNA here is from genome assembly GCA_009823505.1 of Rhizomys pruinosus. Lineage (NCBI taxonomy): Eukaryota > Metazoa > Chordata > Mammalia > Rodentia > Spalacidae > Rhizomys > Rhizomys pruinosus. The sequence continues at coordinate 2,924,858 of VZQC01014413.1, read as the reverse complement.
AGCCACTGATTTATTTCCTATGCTACATTAATAAGAAAATATTCTGAAGACAATGTAATATATAATGCATATCTTAAATATTCTATAAAGACAAGAAATTTTAAAACGGGATAGTACTACTGATAAGTATAAAAATAACTTATAAATGTATGTGTATGAGAATCTAAGTACCCATGTTCATAAAAACACTTTTAAGACCATTTTAATGTTTCTAAATTTAACCAGCAGTTCAAATTTTTCCATTCAAACAGGTGCATGTATGACTTAGTCAATAATTTCACTTTAGATAATAATTTATCAAAATATAATGTTTCCTCAATTCACATGCATAAACCCTAGGGTTTTCTTGTATATAAAAAAATCAAATCTTTCAACAGCAAATAATGTAAACAATTTATGAACCAAATTTACCTTTACAGAAAATATTCAAAAGGACAATTATTACAATTAGTTAAGCTAACTGGTTTTCAACTTATTATTTTTTTTAGTAAGATATACATTTCTCATGTACTCTTTTAAAAACTAAAATAGAAAGATATCATGTATCTCCTGATACAAGAAAATAACAGAAAGTGTTTTGGCCATATTTTCAAATCATTTAAATTAGTGGTAACAAAGCATCTGTAATTAAAAATTCTTCACATTAGATCCACACATTCTTGTATTTTATATAACTTTAAGATGAGCCCAAAATTATCAGTGCAGATAAAACAGA
>VZQC01014413.1:2904143-2921643 GCA_009823505.1 Rhizomys pruinosus | reverse complement strand
AAAGCCAGCCTGGTCTACAGAGTGAGTTCCAGGACAGCTGGGGCTACAGGGAGACCCTGTCTCAAAAGACAAAAAAAAAAAAAAAAAAAAAAAAAAAAAAAAAAAAAAAAAAAAAAAAAAAAAAAAAAAGATTCAAGATGTAAGAGATTCCTTACTAATTTAATTTTTTTTTGAGAACTTCATACATAGTACTGTACTTACATCATTTCTACCTTCCTCTCCCAGCTCCAATTCCTCTGTGTTCCCAACACTCTCAAATTCATGACCCAAGCAAGAAGAGATTCTTGCTATCCTTGTTACCATGCCAAGATTATAGTACTACAAGAAGCCCTGATGGTGAATACTTTATAGCTTTAAACAGTCTGCTATAAATTCAAGTTTCAGTTACATATTTCTAAAGACGTACTCCTCTAAAGTTAATGTCTCATGATTTTAAAATAGAGCAAACTTTTACAATAAAATGAATAATAATAGAGGAACCAACCTCTTTTTACTTGCTAGGGAATCAAGAGTCAGAACTGGAACTGAAACCTAGGTGGGCTAATTTCTAAGGTAGTTTTTGCTTCTTGAAACAACTTAATGGAATGGAAATATCTCATCACATAGTGATGTGCCACGTTTTGATGGAGCTGTTTTGTCTTTTAAGCTGGAGGAAATGTACACTACAGCAATACTATAAAAATACAGATAAAAGCAATTATATTATTTTTCAGGTAAATGTGGTATTACCGGCTTAAGTCCACATTCCTTTCACTTGACATTTATGGGAAAAATATAAATCCCAAACTCCCTTGCTCCAGATTAGGAAGCATAAAAAACACAAAACTAGGAGAAAGGTGTTTAAGCTTTCAAAAGACAAAGAATCAATATAGCCCAAATACGTAAAAGTTGAAATTAGCCCAACAGGAAGTATGTTAGTATATAACTCCATGATAATGAATTATCAAAAGAATCAAAGCACAGAATACTTGGCCTAATGAAATTTAAAATGTTAGTAAAGTGCAAAATACAGTAAAATATTCAGTGCGAAAAAATAGCTCTATAGCCGGGCGTGGTGGCACACGCCTTTAATCCCAGCACTTTGGAGGCAGAGGCAGGTTGATCTCTGTGAGTTTGAGGCCAGCCTGGTCTACATGGTGAAGTCCAGGACAGCTGGGGCTACAGGGAGACCCCCAAAAAGACAAAAAAGTTCTATATTCATGTTGCCAGCATGAATAAAACTAAGCTTCTAATTTGAAGATTCTAGAGAAATCATTGTGAAAAGTAAAAGAGCAAAGGACTCTCACCTTACAACTTAATTGTAAGCATTCATTTCCTCTTCAGAAACACAGGCACCTAAACAAGTCATTTTCTATCAGAACTGCACTTCTTATGAAAATAGAGAATAAAGGTAGAATTCAGATTATATATATTTTTCTTCAACTAATGGATTTCAAAATTGTAAAGATAATATCTATCTGAAATGTGGGTAGCAGGTATCTTTATGTGATTGAAGCAAATTAAGAAAAATTAAAAAACAGGCCCCAAATGAGCCAAAATGGAGTTAAAAATGTATGTTAAATTTATTCTAAAGATTAACTTACAAAAAGTTCTCATATATGCTGATATAAGGTGATATATATATATATAAATATACATATATATATATATATATATATATGTAAGTTCGATTTCTTGTTTTTAATTGGTTTTCATGTTTGTTTTGTGAGGGGGGGTCTGTATATGGCCCTGCTGACTTTAAGCTCCTAGGCTCAAGGTAACCTCTTGCTTTAGCCTTAAGTAGTTCAACAACACAGATTACCAGGACTGACTTAATTGTGCAAGTGCTACAGAAAGGCACACTTGTAATAGGAACAAGGAAAACGTGACTAGGGAAGGGACCATGGTGTCTAGCAAATATAGATATGCATTTCACAGTCCCCATGAGGTAGTTTCATTCTGTTTATTATAAAACAAGGTTATGTTTTCTGTTTAAAAGATAAATTTTTAAGAAGAAAAGAAGGTGAGCCACAGAGCTGATTGCTGCCATGTTGTGTCCACTGGAAACATCAGAGGGTAGTCTACCTTCCTTCCTTGGTCAATTAATCTTAGCAAGGCTCCCATTCTCAGGCTCAAAAGAAGCAGATCTTCTGGGAGACTTAACAACAGTTACAGAGTCTCATACTAGAAAAGTCTTTTCTGTCAGACCAGCTGACTCTCTTATGATAGGCAAACATGTGAAAAACTACAGCCTTATCAGAAAGTTGAGTGGTGAGTTTGGATTAGAAAAGGAGAATCGGGTAAGCAGAACACTTCAAAAAGGAGTTTTACCTTTCCTGGAGCACAAGTATACAAGGAGGTAACCCAGAGGCTTTTTGTCTTTTGCTTTTGTTAACTGAATAATCACTGATATACACAAAGGAGACAAGATGGACCTTACAATACAAAAATCTTATTTAAAAAAGTTTCTCCTGTATCTCAAGCCGTGCACAATGCCTGTAATCCAGCACGGGAACAGAGGCAGGGCGGATCGTTGTGAGTTCCAAGGCCAGCCTGGTTCAACAGTGAGTTCAGAAGCTAGAGCTACAGGAGAACCCTGTCTCGAAAGACACAAAAAAAAAAAAAAAAGAAAAAAAGTTCCCTGTCTCCCTGGGTAGGTTCAGATAAAGCAGACATTTGCCATGTAATTTCACCCTTTGTGTATACCCACCATTGATCAAACTTCCTTCAAGTTTACATACTCTTTTTGTGAAAATCAGTTAATCAGCTAAGTCTAGCTGTATAGCTTAGGAATCAAATTCTTTTAAAGATATCTTTGTGGTAGAATGTAAGGGCTGCGATTGGGGTGAATGGTGAAACGACAGCAATGTAGCTCGGACACTCATTTGATCAACTTGATTGAACAAACAACCGTTCCACCCCCACTGGACTGGTGGGCTGTGAGGTGTTTGTGGGCACAACAGCCGTGCAATAGGTTTTGCATGAAGGATGCTTGTATCATGGGATTATCACATTATGCTAAAATGAAAAAAAACTGAGAGAAATATGCAAGGACAGTTATGGCAGAATACATGATCTTGGAGGGTGGGTGGGGTGGGGGGAGGAGAAAGGAAATAAGCCTGAACTGAATTGGTAAAAATGTAATAAATCACAAGCATCAATAAAAGTAATTAAAAAAAAAAAAAAGAACACACAAAAAAAAAAGATATCTTTGTGGATCTTTACTATATATACTAAATGCTGGTTTTATCAGAGCCTCTAGGGTTTAAATCTGATTTCTAATTTCTTTGGTAATATTTTAATGTATCCTAAATTTTGTTTTGGACACCATCTCACTGTATAGCCTTGGCTGCCTAGAAAACTTATTATGTAAATGAGGCTGGCCTTGAAATAAGAGAGATCTGTCTCTGCCTGTACCACCAGTGTTGATAGCAGCACACACAGTATTTTATAAATATTTCCAGTCATAGTACTTGAACTAATCTGTGTTGTTTTAGAAAGAATGGGAAAGCCCGGGGCTTTTTTGAGATTTTGGTGTGTGTGCTTTCTTGCTGTGCTGTGCTGTGCTGTGCTGTGCTGGGCTGGGCTGGGCTGTGCTAGGGCCAGAACTCAGGGTGTCCTGTGCTTCCCAGCCCCCAGAAGATACTATTCTAGAACTGGGAATGGTGGTACACACATCTATGTAATTCCAGCACTCAGAAGGAAAGAGAATTGGGAGCCTGAGGCCAGTGTGGGCTATACAGACAAACCCTGTTTCCAAAGAAAATAAGACTTTAGTCATAAGACTAAGATGTTATATAGGTTGAATGCTACCCAAAATTCATGTCTAACTAGAAACTTAGATTGCAATATTCCTTGTAAATCAAGTCTTTGCAGATACAATTAGTTAAGATGAGGTTATACTTGATCTAAATACCTAAATACAATGACAGTATTCTTATCAAAGGAAACGTGCCAGGAAGGAGGCCATATGAAGGTAGAGACTGGAGTTATGCTGGCACACGCCAAGTATGCTGCATAGCTTAAGTACTCAACTCAACACACCCGGGTAGATGGAGCCTCAGCTGGTGAACTGATTCCACTGAACTGGCCTGTGGGCATATCTGTGGAGCATTTTCTCAATGGTTGAGTGATGTGTGAGGGCCTAGCCCACAGTGGGAGGTACCACTGTGGCAGGTGGTCCTGTAATGTATTGAGCACAGGGTGGGGAAGCAAGCCAGTAAGCAGCTATCCTCTATGGCCTGTGCTTCAGCTCCTGCCTCCAAGTTTCTGCTCCGAGTTCCTACCTTGGGCTCCCTCAGTGATGAACTGTGACCTGGGAGATGTAAGCCAAATAACAACTCCCGCCTCAGGTTGATTTTGGTCAGTTTTTTAACACAGCAACAGAAAAATAGCTAATACAGAAATTGGTACCAGGTGACAGACCTGACCCAGTTGTTTTCAGGCGGCTTGTAGAAGCGTCCGCAACTCTAGGCTGGAAAAGCCACTGAGCGCTCAGTGTTCAGTGAACTGTGGCTGTGGAAGCTTGGAACACTTCTGCTGAAAGAGGTGTAGATGATGGAGGCCTGGTTTGTGAAGCTTCAGAGGGAAGTTAAGATGATTAGGGCTATTTATGTGATATTCTGATATAAGAATGTGGTTTCTGGTTGGACAGGGCTCAAGAGTCAGCTGTGATTAAGAGGAGACCAGAACCACTTAAGTGAAAGCTTTGCTTTACAGGGACAACTGATGCTAGTTAGCTGGGGCTGAAAAGTCTGCTGTAACATGAGACCAGCGTCACTGTGGCAAATCTGGGGAAAATATTTCCTCAGGGTCAATACTCAGAAGTTATGGTCCAGAGGGGACTCGAGCCTCCATCTCAAGCTGGAAGCAGGATTTGGTAATATGTAAGAGTTTCCTGCATTGTTCTTGTATTGAAAGTGTGAAGGAGTCACAGAAAGCAGCTGAGGCCAGGAAAGGTCATTGGTGAAGGTGCAGCCTCAGTTGCAGTTAAGACCCCTAGGATTGAAGGGGTCATAGAGAGAATCAGAGGCTTTGTACCTGGAGAGCCCAGAAGAGACCATTAGTAAAGGTGCAGACTCAATTTAGGTAGAGACACCAGCATTCTGGAGATGCCAGGATTATTAAAAGACCACCAAGGGCAGCAGCAGGTATGGAGTGAAGCCAGACTGAGCCTCTGAGATAAGCTGTGTGTGATGTGGAAGGCAGAGCCAGAGAAGGAGAGCTTGATGAAACCCTTGGGAATCCAGAAGATGAAGAGTGAATCCCAGATGCCCAGCCTGGAGCTACTTTGCTGGACTCAGGTTTTACTTAGTGTGCCCAATTCTTCCCTTTTGAAATAAGACAGTACTTAACATGTTTTGGATTATACAGGGGCCCAGAACTAAAAGACTTTAAAAAGAGACAAAATTTTTAAAGTGTTTGGATTTTTTTAAGGATGGTAGGATTTTAAAGTTGTACTGTTTTATGTTATAATATTAACACCATACCTCGGGGATAAGAAATGTAAAGCTTGTGGTTTAATAGTGATGTGTTTGTGTGTCAAGTTGACAAGGGGTCAATTATGCTGGATAGCTTAAGTTGTCAACTTGACACACCTGGGTAAAAGGAGCCTCAAATGGTGAATTGCTTCCATTGAACTAGCCTGTGGGCATATCTGTGGGGCATTTTCTTGATTGCTGAGTGATGTGGGAGGGCCTAGGCCACTGTGCCACCTCTGAGTGGTGTCCTGTATTGTATAAGAAGGCAGGTGGAACACAGGCCAGGGAACCAAGCCAGTAAACAGCTATTCTCCATGGCCTGTGCTTCAGCTTTTGCCTCTAGGTTCCTGCCCTGAGTTACTACCTTGCACTTCCTCAATGATGAACTGTGATCAGGGAGATATAAAATAAATCCTTTCCTCCCCAAGTTAGTTTTGGTCTGTGGTTTTATGACAGCAACAGAAAAGCAGTTAATACAGCAAGGAACAAGGATCACTAAAACCACCAGAAGCTAGAAAAAAGTCTCTGAAGTTTCAAATGGTTCATATTCCTGCTGACACCTTGACTTTGGATTAGGCTCTGGAAATGTATAAATAAATGCTAGTTGTTTTTGAGCCATACTCTGGTTATTTTGTTGAGGCAGGCCCAATAGTTGATGCAGATGTTAATGTAAACTCAGTATTTCTTTTTATAGGAATATTTGTGGAGCAAGACAGTAGTTCCTTTCCTTAATAGGAGGTTCCTGACTCCTGTGATGCCTAAGTGCAGGCAGTTTGCAACCCTGGGTATATTAGTTCTTTTCCAAAACAAAAGCAGTATCAATTTCTTTTCCCTTCTTTATAGTTTTATGGACAGAAAATTCATTTTTACCATGGATATTAGCAATCTTAGCAAACACTGTTTTCTTTCCTTTTTGAGAATTTTTATCTTTTCACTTTAAAGAAGTAATTTCTTTAGCATATCTGAATTGCCACTACTCTTGTCCTTTAGGACCTACTGCCTAGGGACCATTCTTAAGTTAAATGACCACAAACATCCATGATACTCTAACAGTTGATCTGGTAATTGAGAGGACTACTAAGTGCCTAATGGGCAGATAGTCTATCTCTAGACAAATGGATGATTTGTGTCCTGGGCAAGAGCAAGAAGGATAGCACATCAAAAAACTCTATCATGCATCAGAATGGAGCAATTAAAAATTTAAGAATTGCTTATTTTGGGGATGTTTCATTTACATTTTCTGACAGCAGATGACAGTAGGTAATTGAAGTCATGGACTACATTTACCAAATGCTTAACTTGTGCCAAGAAGTGGGCAATGAACAAAACAACTGTGATCTCCACTTTCAGGTGATTGCAGTACAGTCTCATTTAACAGGGTGGAAAAGGCCTTCCATGTTAATGCACACAGCCCTATCTATTAACAGATATGTTAAATGACTATATGTGGTCTTTTTGTTTGTTTTTTAACATTATAAAAATTCCATTTTTATTAAAATGTATAAACATCTTTATTGGCAAATGATAATTATTCATTTACAATGCTCTTTTTCAATGAGTAGATATTTCCTTATAATTCTGTAGCTCTACACATTCAATATTTAGCTTCCCATGAATATTTTGCTTATTATAAACTATGCTTGAATGACCCTCATAGTGGTTTCTCAACTTATACTACTCCATCTTTACTGATAAATGACATATCTTCCTAGGCCTACGAAAAAGCAACAGCTTGTGGTGTTTGCAAAATCTGTCAAAGTTGCTCATAAAAAAACAGGCTAGGCCGGGCATGGTGGCGCACGCCTTTAATCCTAGCACTCGGGAGGCAGAGGCAGGTGGATCTTTGTGAGTTCAAGGCCAGCCTGGTCTACAGAGCGAGTTCCAGGACAGCTGGGGCTACAGGGAGACCCTGTCTCGAAAAGACACACACAAAAAAAACAGGCTAATATACACCATTGGCAGGTCCACATGCTTCAAAAGCTATCATACATATTTTGTAAAAGCTATCCTGGAACTCACTCTGTGGACCAGGCTGGCCTCGAACTCACAGAGATCCACCTGCCTCTGCCTCCCAAGAGCTAGGATTAAAGGCATGCGCCACTATGCCCAGCTTTGAAAACTTTTAAAAATGAAATTAGGATGGGAAGATACAAAAAGCCCAGTGACCAAGTGACAGAGCATCTGTGAGAAATTCATTAGTTGGGAGTAATTATTTTGGAAAGTGTAATTCCATTTGCTAACATTGACCCCCACACACACAGAAACACACACATACACACAGAAACACACACACACACACACACACACACACACACACACACGGAGGCTGAGGTATCTGTTTAGGACCTTGGTTTATGTAAGACTAGATCTGCACAATGGAAGGAATGTTTTCTATTATGTCCCAACAAAGTTTCTGAAAGCTAGGGAGGCAGAGGAAGGCAGATCTCTGTGAATTCAAGGCCAGTCTGTTCTACATAGTAAATTCTGGCCAACCAGGGCTACACTTGGGAACTTGTCTCAAAGAACAAAACTATCAAATACATTTTTTTTAGAAAAGCAACAAAATAAAATAAAAAGGACAACAAGAAGGCAAACTGTAATGAATAAGATGCTGTGGGGCAATGAAATGGGAGATTTGCTGACACTGTTTTGTGAGTCCATCCTCACTTCCTATGTGGTCTTTTGTTACTGGATTGTTGCTGTTGTTGAGACAAGGGCTTTCTATGTAGTTTGGAATTTAAGAAGTAGCTCAAGCTGACCTGGAACTTAACAATTCTCATGACAACATCCTGAGTGCTTAGATTACAGATGTGGACCAATACACCAGTTATGAGTAGACACAGTATGTTTATTCAAGCAATATATTACTATATATCTTCCTCAGATGACAATTTTAGTATGGTCAAACAGGGTGGCTTGTGCCCATAATCCCAGCTCTCAGGAGACTTGAGATAGAAGAATCATAAGGCTAGACTGGGCTACATAGGGAGTTAGTGGCTAGCCTGAGCTATATAACAAGGACCTGTCTTTAAAAGAAAAAAAAAAATCTTAGGGGGGCTGGAGAGATGGCTCTCTAGTTAAGAACACTGACTGTTCTTTTAGATGACCCAGGTTAGAATCCCAGTATCCACATGGTAGCTAACAACTTTCTGTTACTGCAGTTCCAGGAGATCTGACGCTCCCTTGTCTTCTGTGAGTATTGCACAACCCAGGTGCATTTACATACATGCAGGCAATACATGTATATACATACAATTAAAATAATAACCTTTTTTTTGAAACCTTAGGAAGCTTCTCTGCTGAGAGATGGATTAATCTATGGGTATAACAATAAGTAATTAGAAATAAGTTTAATATATACATAGCAAAATAATTGTATTGGATTCTCTCCCATGCTTTGTGGACTGTCTAGCCTCAGGCTATCAAAGTTAGGTATGGGCTCCATTCTATAAAGCAGACCTTAAATCCAATTAGAAAGTAGTTGGTTACTCCTTTACTATTCATGTCACTATTGTACTGGTGGGCATATCTTGTTAGGCCAGTTGTTGTAGTTCACAGGACTCATAGCTGGGGAAAGTTAATGATTACTCTTCCCTAGCTTGGATAGCACCTTCCAGCGCTACAAAAGCTAGACAGTGGAGGTAAGGCTTTCAAGTCGGCACCAGCTTGATTTCTCCTTTTTTCTACAGTGCATTATGTAGTGCCTTCAGCAATAGGGTCTTACTATAAAGTTCTTGTAGGTAACCAAAAGGAGGCACAATGACCCGGATTATTCGAGGCTCTATGGGACCTCAACAGCTTCAGCTTCAAGAGAGGAAGCCTATTTCTGGCATTGGGCTTTTACTTTGCTAGCCTATAGTATTTAGTAGTGGAAATGTCCCCTTGTTATAGGGTAACTCATATATATATATAATAATACCTATATATATTATATATTTTTTTTTTTTTTTTTTTTTCCCTCCCACTGTTGGTGGGAATGTAAACCTCGTATAGCCACTTGGAAAAGCAGTGTGGAGAACCCTTGGAAGACTCAAGAATGGAGCTTGCCTGGCCTGACCAGTATACTAGCCACTCCGGGTATACTACCCACAAGACTCCTCTCACCACAGAGATACATGCACAGCCATGTTTATTGCAGCTCTTTTCACAATAGCAAAGAGCTAGAACCAACCCAAGTGCCCCTCAACTGACGAGTGGAAGAGAAAATGTGGTACATCTTCACAATGGAGTTCTATGCAGCGGTAAAGAAAGATGACATCATGAACTTTACAGGTAAATGGATGGAGCTAGAAGATATCATGCTAAGTGAAGTAACACAGTCCCAGAAAAACAAACGATGAATGGTATCCCTCATTTGTGGATGCTAGCGCCAATTACCTAATTGTATGGCAAACTGAGCAACGTCAATGTGATCTGAAAACATCTGTGCTCTTATACTGTGAATCCCTTAAAAAAGTAAATAATTTTTTTTTTTAAAGTACCTACTGGACAGATAACCAACAAAGAACATCCATATGCCCAAACAGCAGTGCAAAAACACAAATAACATGAAAAACCAAGAGAATATGTCATCAGTAAACCCACTCCTCCTCCAGAACTGCACTTGAATGAGAACCATTCTGAGGAACAGCTGGACTCAGAATTTAAAAAAACAGGTATAAACATGATCAAAGAACTTAAAACACAAACAACTCAAAGAACTTGTGATGGAAGCTCAGGAATATACAAATATGTGGCTTAATAAAATATCAAAAACAATTCATAACCTGAAAAATGAATTTACAAGTGTGATGGTTAATCCTGGGTGTCAACTTGACTGGACTAAGGGTCTTCTGATTGGACCGCCTCAACCTGGATGGCCCACCCCAAATGTGGGCGTTACCTTCTGCTGGCAGGCAGTATTTAAGGCCACGGCAGAAGGAGCTGGTCCCTTCTTTTCTCCTGCAGCTTGCCTCTCTCATCTGGTGAGTTTGTCTTGCTGCTGTGATCAACCTTTCGGATTCCAGCGTGTACTGAGACCGGCAGATCTCCTGGAATCCATTCGGGCCTTCAGCACTGGATTGGGACTACTGAGACATCCAGTCTTGCGGATTGAGCAGTTCCTGGATTCTCTCGGCCTTTCCAGTGTGGTGCAGCTACTGTTGGACTCCTTGAACTCTGTCACGTGAGCAAGCCAGTGAACAGCACTCCTCCATGGCCTGTGCTTCAGCTCCTGCCTCCAGGCTCCTGCCCTGAGTTCCTGCTTTGGGCTCCCTAAGTGATGAACTGTGACCCGGGAGATGTAAGCTGAATAAACCCTTTCCTCCCCAAGTTGGTGTCAGTCAGAGTGTTTTGTCACAGCAATGGAAGACAAACTGGAACAACAAGAGATAGAAATAGTGAGGAAAACCCAAACAGAAATAAACATGAAATCGAAAAATCCAACAAGCCAATTGGAAAACAGAAGAAAGCCTCACAAGCAGAATGAACAAAACAGAAAACATAATATCGTGACTGGATGACAAAATTGAAGATCTGGAGACTTTAAACAAAGACTATGTAAAATATTAAAAAAAAAAAAAAACAAATGGAATATGCAGGAAATGTGGGACAAGATAAGAAGGCCAAATCTACAAATTATAGGCACACAGGAAGGAGAAGAATCTCAGGCCAATGGCATTGAATAGATCTTCAACATGATTATAGAAGAAAATTTCCCAAAATTAAGGAAAGACCTACCTATAGAGATTCAGTGAGCACACAGAACACCAATCAGACATGACCAGAAGAGAAAATCTCCATGACATGTCAATGTATCTAAGAGCTGGTTCTTTGAAAGGTTAAACAAGATAGACCCTTGTCTCAGCTAACCAAAAGAAAGAGCAAATCTAAATTAACAAAATCAGAGACGAAATGGGAACCATAACAATAGACACCAAAAAAAAAAAAAAAAAAAAAAAAAAAAAAAAAAAAAAAAAAACTAAATAGCAAATGCATTAAGAAAAATTTAAAATAAGTAGACATAACTAAATAACTTTGGGAGCAAGTTGAGTCTCTAAAACAAAAAGTAAAAGAAATTATATATAAGCATTCTAGATGATAAAGTTATTTACACATACATTTTGTTTTCAGACAACATTATTTTAGTATAGGTGCAGTGTATCAGGCTAGTGTAACTCAGCTTTTCTGGGTGCTTAACAACCATACTTAACACCCATACCAATTTGGCCAAGGGACTTAAAGGATAAATTTGTTCCTTACCCTCAGATGTCAACTAAGTCCCAGGAGAATATGCATGGGGGCATCTCTTGAAATGTCCTGCAAACATGAGTCTCCAGTCTTCCTGTGTAGGGAGGTCTTGGAAATCCATTAATGGAACTTCAGCCAGTGTCCAGTCTCTAAAGAGAAAAGTCTGATCATGCTTGAAAAAGGGAAGTTCGGTCTAGTAAGATCTGACTTTGTCCTCGAGTGGATGGAATAGGTAAATGAAAAGCCAAAAGGAGCTGGGGCTCACTCGCCACCGCCTCCCCCCAAAAAATAACCTGAATGACCCCTGAGGACCACATCCTCAACTGACCTTGAGAAAACAAAAACCTTGGTTAATCTGTGCTGTGTGGTCCTAAGCATCCAAAAGGAAAGTATAACTAGAAATTAATAATCAGGAAGGCCTGAGAAATTGTACTTCAGATATAAAACTTGAGATCTTGGTAAAAAAAACAAAAAGTAAAAGAAAAAAAAAAGAGTGCAGTGTTGTTTGGCCTGTCTTCAATTCTTACTGGCAAGTGTGTCTACTCTGTGGCTGCCACTGCTTCATCCTTCATTTGCCATCCTTCAAAGACATGAGACACAGCTTTTTAACCCTCTAATATGGACTGAAGANCCCTTTAAAAAAAAAAAAAAAAAAAAAAAAAAAGATATTATAATAAATAATCTGTAAGAGTCTGGAACTACACTGTTGAAATCTGAACCCTGGTTCTACTGGTTTAATGTTATTAAACCATTTAACACCACTGTTTTCTCACTGAAGGAAGATTATCTACCTATTTAATTTAATACCTAATCTACCATTTAATACCTATAAATTGCTTACAACAGGCCAGACGTGGTGGTGCAAGCCTTTAATCCTAGCACTCGGGAGGCAGAGGCAGGCAGATCTCTGTGAGTTCAAGGCCAGCCTGGTCGACATAAGAGAGCTCCAGGCCAGCTGGGACTAAAGGGAGACCCTGTCTCAAAAATACCAATAATAATAATAATAATAATAATAATAATAAAGTGCTTACAAACATACCTCATATATAATTAGTGGTAGTATTAGTGTTAAGTGTATCTTAGTTCTATTTCTCTTTGTGTATATTTCTTCCTCTTACACTTTCCTCCCACTTTTATCAGAATGCTGATCTCTTACTAATTTATAAGCACTCTTTGAGAACTCCAGTTCTTTATTCTTTGTCACATAGATGGTACTTTCTGCACTTTGTCATTTATTTATTTAACTTTATCACTTTTTCTTTCTTTTTTCCCCTCATTTTGCTGTTTCCTGATAAATTTTATTTGATGATACTTATAGTCTATCAATCTTATCTTTATGGCAGATAGGTTTTATGTGGGGAGAATTTCCCAAAATATAAACTATTGTACTGGTAATATGAGACAATTAACCACTTTGTTGTAGTTTTTTAAGAGGAGGCACTTTTGGAGGATGAGTGCTAATTGTTGGGTAGAACCTCAGTGACCGAATATTCTGGATATTACTGACCGTTAAGGAAATTTGGTAGATTCCTTTTTCCTTAAAGTTATTTTGAGACAAGGTCTCATGTAACCCAGGCTGTGCTCAAAGTTCCTATGAGGACAAATTTTCCTGCTTCTGCCGCCCAAGCACTAGAATTGTGTGTACTAGCACACTTGGTCTCTGTGGGGCTGGGGCGGAATCCAGGGCTTCGTGCATGCTAACAAAGGAGTACATTCCCAGGCATCTTAAAGAAAAAAATTGAAGTTGCCCTCCAAATTAGTGATTTGGAACACTACTAAAAATATTTCTAAAATGATCACTTTTCTACAAAAGAATGATTATAGATTTCCTGTTTCAGAATTTCAGTTAAAAGGCCGGCTATTAAGTAAACTGCTTAGTTTTTATTCAGACTGCAAATGTCAAGTTAGAAAACATTTTTAACGCCAAAATCTCCACTTTCTCCTCAACCAAATCTCAATCTCCTTCTCTCTCCCTTCCCTGTCAGGTTTTTGAGATAGGGTATTACTTATGTAGCCCAGGCTGGCCTGAACTTGCTAGATTATAGCATACACTGGTCTGAAACTCATACCTTGGCTTCCTGAGTGCTGGACTTACAGTCCTGTATCACCATGCCTGTAAGTTAATTTATTATGCATTTCTATCTAGGTATGCTTTATCATTCTAGTTTATTTCAATTCTATTTTAATTACAATCCAAACTTGTTATCCTCTATGGATTTTCCTGTGCTCTTGATATCTGGTAGATAACATGTCTCAGCCAAAACATAATAGCTGTGGCTGCATGCAGAACACCACCCCCAATTGCAGATAACTAGCTTTGGTAGGACTCAACTGCTATTAGTTCACATTTACAACTCACTGGAATTTAATTTTTCTAAAACAGTATTAACCATTTTAATGAAAATCAACGTTCACTTTTCTTAGATTAGGTATTAATTTTATTTAAATGCACTAAGAGAATTCACATTTGGCTTATTTGTCTTTGATATACCCATGGGCTAATTGTTCACTCTTCTGTTAATTTGTACATCCTTATACATATTCTAAATAGCTGTTAGATATTGGCAAATGCATGGAGACCAGTTTTAGCTACCTTATTCATAGGTTTTTATGAAAAATACATATTGCCAGCACTTAAATGAAATTCCCAGGTCACAAGCTGATTTATTTTAAACAAACATTGACTGTGTTGATACCTCTACACAGCATTTTGTTATAGTCCATGAGGAATCAAATGGTGCTAAGTTAAAATTTCAGCTTGAAAAACAAATCAAAACAAACCAATCATGACATGACTAGGAAACCACTACTCTCTTAACTTTCATAATAAGCCTTCACAAAGCACCTTTAAATCATAACTAGAATTTTTCTTGCTTCACACAAATAATCAAACAAACAGTGCTTTCAGAATTCCAAAGCTCTTTGGACATTAAGAGCCCTCTGGGCATTCATTACACACTCCATGGTCTCTGCACAGTCACAACCCTCTATGCATTTCTTAAATGAGCTCTAGAGGTTTTTAATCTTGTTTCTTTTCCTAGAAAGATATGACTGCCCTTCCTCACCCCCAACTTCTCATCTCTACTGGTAGCTTAAAACCTAGCTCAAGTGTTACTTCTTCCAGAAAGCTTGTTGCAATTCACCAGGCAGAACTTTAATTCTCTTAAAGTGATTTCTCTGTCAAATTATTGTAACCCAAATAGTTGTATCTTGATGACAGGAGTGATCTTGTATGGCACTTTGGAATTAAATTGCTTACAAATGGTATCTCAAACCAGGCATGGTGGTGCACACCTTTAATCCCAGCACTCGGGAGGCAGAGGCAGGTGGATCTCTGTGACTTTAAGGCCAGCCTGGTCTACATCATGAGCTCTAGGACAGCTGGGACTACAGAGAGATACCTGTAAAAGGTATCTCAATTATAATGTATTAAAAATCATACAGCTGGCTGGGCATGGTGGCGCACGCCTTTAATCCTAGCACTCAGGAGGCAGAGGCAGGCGGATCACTGTGAGTTCAAGGCCAGCCTGGTCTACAGAGGGAGTTCCAGGACAGCTGGGGCTACAGGGAGACCCTGTCTCGAAAAGACCCCCCCCAAAAAAATCATACAGCTGATGGGTACCAGAGACCTAGGATTTAATGAATGAAATAACCAAAATGTGCTTGCTTAAACTAAACTAATAATAGATACAGATACAGTTTCTGAACCTTAGAAAAAGCTTTTATCCAGTATTCCAAGAGACTAGTATCCCAAAAAGTTTTCTGAAAGAATACTACAGTCAGGTGTGGCAGCACATGCCTCTGGTCCTAGCTCACAGGAGGCTGAGGCAGGAGGATTCAGGGTTCCAAGCCAGACTAGACTGTCAACATGGCAAGTTCCAGGCCAGTCTGAGTTAAGTAGGGAAAAGTCCATATCAGAAAACAGAGAAAACTGAATTTACAGCTAATTCATTTTCCTGTTGCTATAGCCACTACTGAAAAGTTTACAGTAATAATATGAAAAGGGTCATGTTGCTTAGGAGTACTCCCACAAGTCTTGATTCCAGGTATACAGATCACACTTGGAGGTATCAGATATAAGATACAAGCGCTGGTTTCAAAAAAGCAAACAGTTGGGCTGGAGAGATGGCCTAGCGGTTAAGAGCGCCGACCGCTCTTACAGAGGACCCGGGTTCGATCCCCAGCACCCACATGGCGGCTGAAAGCCGTCTGAAACTCCAATTCCAGGAGAACTCCAGTTCCAGGGGAATCCGAGACCCTCTTCTGACCTCCGCGGCGTTGCACGACACGGGTGCACAGACTTGCATGCAGACAGTACATTCATACACATACAGAAATAAATAAAATTAATAAAAAAAAAATTTAAAAAAAAAAAAAAAAACAAAAAAGCAAACAGTCAACTTGCTGAAACAATAACCTTTCTCCAGGGATTGTTTTCCAGCTGACTTTGGGAAAAAGTGCATTACCTAAATGTTGGCGATAAGGTTATTTTAATGTGATGAATATTTTAGAGAAAACTATATAGTTTTTCCAGAAGTCAATTTATGTAAGAAATCATTTGATAAAGTTTCTACCCAAGTCAAATAAAGGTTAAGCCAATGGAAAATGGCAGGCAACTATGATCTGGGGTAAGCTGCTTGAGGTCTGTAGGTCCCAGATTCATCATTCATAAAATAAGTGGGTTGAACTGGATGATCCTTGGGGTAGGCTACAGCTGAAAAAAACTGGAAAAGGAAGAAATTCATCTTAAAATTAATTTTACTAATAAAGGAAACGAAATTATCAGCACAAAATGATAATTTTCCACTTATTTACAAGCTGCTAAAATAGTCTGAAATTAGTCCTAAAATGCTTATAAGTAGGATTTTTCAGACCAATAAATCTAGCACTTGAAGTTTATCAATTTCTCTTCACTTTACTGATATAGCTTTCCTCTTTAGGTCTCAAAAGTTGTAGTAAAAATCTCACATTTCTTTGTAAATCATGATATAATTCATCCCAGTCTGGTGTTTCATCAATTTAACAGTTCTAATTGCCTTATTATCTGCTCTGGTGCAGTAGTAAAGCCTCTGAACATTTCATTTACCTTACCAACAAGGAAACCCCATATATCTCAGCCTAGAGGATATTACCTTCACCTCTGGGATGAGCAGAGGCATGAAGACTTAAGCTCTTTGGAAAGCCAATACAATCTATCACTATTTAACTGTTTGTCAATGTTTATGCCTGTCTCAACTCACATGTAATGGGGCTTTTTATTGTTATTTTCCACTATAAAATTCTGAAGACACCTAAATGCCACTAATTCCCATCTAACTTTAACACATACAACATTGCAATGTTACTTGAGAGACAGTGGTATGGTGGAAGATGTATGGGCTTTAGAGTTGTAACAATAATTTGCATGGGTTCAAATCTTAGAGAGGACTTTTGCTGATCTACATGGCTTTAAAAGAGTTACTTGCCTCCCTATACGCTAAATAAAGGCTATTATAAAACATACTAGTGAATATAAAATAGGTATAGTTCCTGGTCCAATGCTGCATACACAGTAAGTATTCAGGATCCTTTAGTCATGTCCTCCCCAACCCCTTAATTCCCACTTGAGTGGGTTCTATTTGTTAAATTGGCCAGTTGACAGTACAGTCAATCACTACCTTCCTTGAGATGAATGTCAGCAAAATACTAGCTGTAACTAGTTAGGGTTGTAACCCATGACTTGTGAAATCCAACCAGTGAGCTATAATCACTATACTGGCTCTGTTTGGCTTTTGTTTGTTTCTTTCTTTTTTTTTTTTTTTTTTTTTTTTTTT